>JAFBJS010002564.1:257760-274151 GCA_016785265.1 Paraplagusia blochii | reverse complement strand
ATTTATTTACAGACTCTCTCACAAACAGAGAGTGACATGTAATAAATTAATATTAATTCTGCTGCTTCCTGGTAGGTGAGTGAACAGAATTGTACATTAATATGGATTCATCCACATAATGAGACGTGTTCATGTAAACAAGCCTCCTACATTGCTGCCTTGTCCTTGAAACAGACCTTAAAAACTGCAAATATTTGTTTGTTTGTTTTAATCACCCCACGGGTTAATTTTAATGTTTCCATCTGCATTGGTTTCTCAGGGACAAAAGTTATGACACCTGATTTGAAAACCTGCACTTTAGTAGTCAATACATTGAAGCAAATATATATATATTTTTTTAATTCCATCATGTCTTCAGGGTTATATGGCACATTGTAGCTAATCTGAGCAGACAGGTGAGGGGGGAGTTTTACCCTGGACAGTTCCCCAGTCCACCAGAGGGCTGCGCTTCTTTTCAAACGAGAAATTAAAAGTTAAAAGATTTTAGAGAAGGCTAAAGTTATTAAAAATAACATAAAGTGAAGAAAAAATAAAATATTATAAAGCAACAAATTGAATCTAAATTTTACGAGTCATGTGACTGTGATGGTGTTGAAAAAAACCGACTATGTGTAGTTCTGCTTTTATTCCACTAGATGTCGATACAACCATAGAAGATCGACCGACCTGACTGTTCTGCGACTGCTGTGATTCAGACATGCCGTCGGAAAGACATTTAACAGCTGTTACTGTGAGCTTTTACAGTGAAATACAGTGTGGACTGTTCGGTTTCAGGATTTAACATGGGACCAATGCTGTGTGATCCAATTCTTGCACGGACTATGTAAGAACTTTTGACTCAAAGAGGGAAATCCGGACACACAAAGATTGAACACAATACAAAGCACTGAAAACATTGTTTATGTTGTACATAATCCCCAACAGACGAGATGAAAAATTTCTTCTGGTAACGACTAATTTGAAAGACACCATGATTCAGCTTGTAGTCATGACTACATCTCGTCACTTCCACTGAAAGTTCAGTAAAAATGTCATCAACGGTGCTGCTGGGCCTCGTCCTGTCCCTCCTCATCCTCCTGACGGTCAGTGGTAACGTCCTTGTATGCCTGGCTGTCTGTGCCTCCCGACGTCTCCGCTGTCTCACCAACTGCTTCATCGTGTCCCTGGCGGTGACGGACCTGCTGCTCGGCCTCTTGGTCCTTCCTTTCTCCGCCCTTCTCCAGCTCAGAGATGAGTGGCCACTGGGCCCAGCCTTCTGCAACTTCTACATCTCCATGGATGTCATGCTGTGCACGGCCTCCATCCTGACGCTGCTGGCCATCAGCGTAGACCGCTACCTTGCAGTGACCCTGCCTCTGAGACACTCAGCGCTGGTGCTGCCCTGGAGAGTTGCAGTGACCATGGTCAGTGTCTGGACAGTGTCCGTGGCTGTGTCCTTCCTGCCGATTCAGATGGGATGGAACACCGTGAACCGAACGGTGCAGAACTACGGGCCTGGGGCGTCTGAAGGAAAGTGTCGTTTTGAGCTGAATCAACCGTTTGTTTTGACAGACTCTCTTCTAACCTTTTACCTGCCGTTAGTGGCCATGTGTTGGATCTACCTACAAATACTGCGTATTGCACAGTCACAAGCTAAACGCATCATCAATGCTCGGCCCAGCTGTATCACCCACTACAACTGCAAGACCAACACGACGTGCACCACTCTGGTCTGCAGCGTCACCGCGGTGGCTCTGCGGGAACATAAAGCCACACTGACTCTGGCAGCAGTGATCGGGGCCTTCGTTGTCTGTTGGCTGCCTTATTTCATCCTCTTCACAGTTTTGGGTCTGAAGGAGCATCCGGACCCCAGCACAGTATCAGCATATCCCTTTGTCTTATGGCTGGGTTATGCCAACTCAGCCCTCAACCCTATCCTCTATGGAGTCCTCAACAGGGACTTCAGGTCAGCCTACGCCCACCTACTGAGTTGTAAATGCCCCATTTACAGTGGACACAGGAGCAGCTAGCCATCTCCTTGTGTAACAGCAGGTGAAGCTGTGCACAGATTAAATCACACGATCTGTGAAGGGTTAAAAGTGAAGGCTAGAACCTCAAAGCGACAGAGACGAGGTGCCTTCTCTACAATATGACAATTTTATGTATGAATTCCTGACAAAAAATACAAATGTTCTGCCTCCATTTCTTGATTGCTAACAATATATACCTCTATCTGTATTTCACGATGTGCAAATGTTTAAATAAATGTTTTAAAAAACGGTACATAAAAAAAAAAAAAAACAGTGTTCCACCTGTAGTATCCACATAGAGCCCCTAGATGTCACAGTCCCTTTTTTAGAGACCACCACTTCAAAAATTCAATGATAGAAAAATGTATGGTTCATGTAATGTGGGGTGAGTACATGGCAGTACTACTTCTGTGACCAAAAAGTAAGTCACAGAGGTAACACCGCTATGCACTCACTCCTTTACCCTGTGTAAGGATGACCTGAGAGGCCCAAACTTGTTGCTTCAACAGTAGGTCACAGTTTACAAAGGGCACAGCAGTCATAGATGTCAGTGGCAAAGAAAGGTAAATCTGCTAAAGTGAGTGCCAACTCTACATAATCATTCCCGATCCAAAATCTATTAAATTAAAAAGCAGTATAGAAACCCTACAGGGATGGGTAAAATAACTATTGCAGGGATGTCAAACTCAATTGATAACTGCCTTGAAGTCAAGAACTAGACTATGTATTTATTGCGCCCCCTAGTGGCCGCAGCCCCAAGCAACTCCCTGGCTAGCCCGTCTTCAAGTGAATGTTGATTTTCATGTTGATTTTCAGGAACATTGAATCTGGAACAGTACATATTTGATATGATTTTTTTATTACACTGCGGGCCAGATTTGGCCCACAGACCAGAGTTTGACACCTGTAAATTAATGTAACCAGTTTTATGTTTTAATAGTTGGCTACTGCTTTTTGAACAGGATGATTTAAATGGCCAGTGATCACTGATACATTTGAAACAAATCAACCCAAAAAAGGAAAGAAAAAACTAATTTTGAACAATTGCTTGTGTGAACTTCAAGTTTCTAATGAATCTGACTGAGGAGCTTCACTTGAGAGAGCCGTTTGTAGCAAATCTATCAATGTTTGAGAACCATTGTTTGACAGACTGAGATACATTATGTATCTCATGTATCTACAGCTGTGCAGTAAATAAGCATATTGGTTAATGTCACCATAACACAACAGAGTCTCACAAAACAAACCTGTGGAGCCACAAAATCCCCAAAGAGTCATTTCTCATTTCTTATTGTAGCCTGTGAACCCAAGTCTTACTGAGTTGTGTGCAGTGGGAATAAAACGCAGAACCAGAATCAATCGTGAGGAGAAAACACACCAGGGAGACGAACAGGACCAGGCAAGATTTACAGCCCCTCCACGTGGACGTCTTCACTGGCCCGGCAGAAGTCACACAATACTCTGTGTAAGTAAATATACTGTATATCACTGTGACCTTCCGTGTCGGCTCCACGGCAAATGAACTGTGACACACACATCCTAACAGTGTCATCAACAGTGTTTCAGACCATATGGCTACACACACTCAAGCCAAGAAATCTGAATCAGGCAGAGAGGAGAGACGGCTCGCAGTTACGTTTTCATCATGGGACCAAAATTAACTTTTTTTGTTTTCTCCTTAAACTCTGCGCTGAAAACAATCAACAGGATATTTGTCATGTTTAAGGGAAAGAAGACAAATCCTAAACCCTGTGAGAGAAAACAAACACAACATTGAACATAACAATATTAGCCAGAATTAGGAAGAGATTTCTGTGCAGCTAATACCGGAGTCAGTGGTGATATATCTTAGAGTGGAATGCCTACAGAAATGTTTGTTTCCGTCTTAGTGTCTTCCGTCTTATTTACTAAAAAAACCAAAACAAATTAATTTAATGATGTTTTTTTGGCAGGTACCTTTGTTTTATTGCAGTTATAGTAGCAATGTATACAGTAAATAAATAGTTAAATTAAGCATTTAGGCCATTTGCAGCCCGTGGAGCGATACTTTTATAATAATATTTTATAGATTTGTTCTCCACATTTATGGTAAATCCTATAGTTCTCTGATCCACATCCTCTTCTGGTTCAGTGTTGTATTAACCAGAATCTATGGGAAACTTATTTTGTATTAATTTTTATATATTTTTTTTCTTTTGTATTGAACACTGAAAGGTGATGCAGCCCTTCGGTGAAACGATAGTGTGGTAGTGTGGTGGGCCTCTAATAAATAAAATAAACTCAACAATATGGTTATTGTGGACATTCGAACCAGTATTAGAAGCTCAGCATGATTCTATGCTTCTGTTTTTTTAAGGTTCATGTTAGGTTTTCCAGACTGCAGACCCCTTTCCTAGATATCTGGATGTGTTGGGACTATGAAAGAAAAACAGGATTGACCGCAGACAACCCATGCACACAGGGATATGACGGAAATGGAAAAACAAGGCACTCTACCAAATAAACAATGGGAAGATATCCATCAACATGTGACTGGAAACAATTGTCCATTATTAACAACTATGTTAACATTTCTAATGTCTTGACATTTTTTTTACTGGCATAGTAATACCTCTGGTATTGCATTATTACTATTTACTACATAAAATCCATCTATAAAACACTTGATAACAAGAACTGTGCCGTAGCACTATATATAAAACTACAGTAAGTAGGTTTTACCAATAAAGATCTGATTAAATGGTGAATATAGTGTTAGCTCTTTTGCCACTACTTTTGAAGGTAGTGAAGATTATGTGTTTAGTTATGTAATAAAATTATAATGTTTGATGAAGAAGCCAATGCAGTGTGAAAGGGAAAGACTCGCAGTATATTGGGAACACTCCATCACAACTGTCAACACACCATCTGTATACATTATGGGCTATACAATATAAATGCTATGGAACCTTTGCATGTAGGCAGTATATGGTATGCAATATACTAATACCCATATGATTACAGTGGTATGAGCTTTATGACCCATATCCAGGATGGTCTCATTCAGACCTGCAGTTATTGAGGTCATGAAGGTTTGACACTCTACCTGGTGAGCAGCTCCATGGGAGCACTTACACGGTGAAAGAGAAAAAGGCAATATAATATCTACTCTAATTAATCATCAGAGTTCAGCTGTGTCACGATAGACAAGTCATACCCATCCACAGTATCTCTAGCTATGGAACGCCGTATAATTAGTGCAGTATGTGTTGAGTCATAGATACTTTGATTAAGTGCGGCACCATTCATAACTGAGGTCCACAGAGTTGGATCTGTGGGGAACGGCTTCTGGTCAAACAATGTTCTATTAAAGGTTTTGATCAGAGGACCATTCACAAAAGAATTTTAACAACACAGACGGACAGCAATCATCTCTGTGAATTAGTATGTAATACAAAATGTATGGCAGGCTCTATTGCAGGCATGGACAAAGTAAGGCTCGCGGGCCTGATACGGTCCATTCAGCTTTGTAATCCGGACCGTCAACTTCTCCAAATTATGTAATTGGTTTATATTGCTATTAGACTTCATCATTTTCCCACAGTTGGCTTTCAATAGAATAAATGCATGTAAGTCTAACAATAATAATAATAATAATAATAATAATAATAATAATAATACATTGGTTTTATATAGCACCTTTCAAGTAACCCAAGGTGGCTTTACAGAAAAAAAAAAACAACAATGGGGCGTATAAGCTAAGCTCACACTATCTTAGCCAACCCTGGCCCCCATATTCCCCAAAATCAAAATGTTTGCCTACACTTGCTCTATTGTGTCTGATAGTGGTTTCCAAAGTGGGGGGGCGGGGGATGAATGTATTCCAAAGCAGGGCCCGAGCAGTGTCAATTTTAAAGTGAAAATCAATTTGTAAGAAAAGTTAAGTTAGATTTGTTACCAGGTGTTTAATGCTCTAAATCTTGACGTCTTATTCTGTTTTTTTTCCCCCCAAAAGAAGCAGGTAAACTGTTCACTATTGCCAAAACACAACATATTCTCCACTCAGACGCACTAGTTGTGGGGCTGCGTGAACCAAACCTTGACACCCCCTAGTGACATATATTCATAAAAACATATGCAGAAGTTTTAGATGACAGTTTTGTAGCTAAGAGCCAATGCCTTCTATTTGGTTCTGCAGACGGAATCATTTTCTTTTTATTTCATTATGTTCTTCCAACATGTTTTGGAAATTAAACTGAAAAAAAAAATTATAGTGCAATTCTCCAACACTGTTAACAGTCTGCGACTGCTCCGAGCGAGTATTAAGACGTCTTACGATGCTCTTGTTTCCTTTAACTATGATGTATTGTGGCTTTGCCATTATACCATCAGTGGTCTGGCACGTTCCTTGTTGGATCTTCAGGAGGAAAAAATTAACATTTTGCAACTGCTAGTCCATATTTCCTAGGTGAATATAAGTATTTGGAGAGGAATTGCACTCCTTGAATATTCCCGATTCTCTGATGTGATGCGAGTATTTCGCAAACATTTAACCAAAAGTGATTGATGTGCCAATTAGGGACCTGTGGGAGGCTTTTAAATTTCCGTTTGTCTGTGTAAGAACTGCGCAGATGTTTCATTTAGGCTTTTCACGGCTCTAAAACATCATTGCGGTTAACTGCCCTCTCTAAGAAAAAGACATGTATTTTTCTTCCGTCTGATTGTCTCTCTATTCCTTCATAAACATCATGTGTCCCTTGGCGATTCCGGCCGCCACATATCTGCCCCCGTCGCTTTTCCCGGAGTGACCACTTCCAGTTCAAACTACATGAAAACCATTAATCATTGCTTCTTTACCATCAGATTTATGTGGCAGAAAACGCAACATATAAACTCTCTGCCTCTCTTTTTGTTACTCCTAGAGACACTCAAACGCACCACACACACACACACACATACAAATACAGTGTGCACACTTGCGTGGCTCCATATAAACTATCAATCATATATATTGTCATTATTCAACTGTGTCATCGACAAGCCTCTTGCCCTCCCTCTCTCTGCAGGCTTTGCCTTTCTTTTTACTTTTCTCCCTCTCCCTCTTTCTGTCTATCTCCCTTAAACACACACACACACACACACACACATACACACGCAAACACACACACAGGGGCAGAATCATGAATCATAAATCATATGAATGCCATCTAAAAACTGCTCAGCACTATGAGAAACGGAGATGATTGATAGATGTGGATGATTGTGGCGAAAGCTTAGAAGATGGACAGAAGGTTGGAACCAGCAACACTGAGGTCAAAAACTGCAGTGCAGGGGTCAAACGCATCGGAGGAGGCACAATATGGCCAAGGAAAGAACGAGAAAATGGAGAAGTGGGGGGCCCAGGGGGGTGGAGGGGGGCGGAGGGGTGGAAGGAGGAAGAAGAGAGAAGGTGTAAATGGTTGAAGGGGAAGGGAGAGAATAGGAGGAGGTGGTGGTGGTGGTGTTGGAGGGGGTGCTGCCACACTGAGGCTAAAGCCATAACTCATCTTTTATTAAAAATAATGAAAAAAACTTAATGAGTTAATAATATCTGGAGAAAGAGATGGGAAGAGAGACAGAGATGGAGGAAGGGACAGGAGGACAGAGGAGAGAAGGGAAGGGAAGGAGACGAGGAGGGAGAGGAACGGCACGAAATGAAAAAGAAACAGGGTCAACGCGCTTTTCCTTTCTACCCCATGGTCATTTACTTCATCTTCCAAAGTTCACCCGAAATCCATTAGACAGACGAGGACAATCAAAGCAACCCCCCCTCGACCCCCGCTTTTTTGCCGACCCAGGTCCCAGAGCCTGCCTGGTAATTAAAGGCACTTAACAACCAATTAACAGTGATGAGCTAAATTAGCAGGATGCTGTCTCCTTTGACTAGACTACTGCATTATCAGTGTATTGAAACAGTGTAAAACAAACCTCAGTGGCCTGCGTTTGCATGTTGGCAAATGACGGATTAATTACTATTAAAACATCAGCGTCTTAATGAGCCCAGAAACAATTAGAGAGGTCGTTAGCGATTGGAGAACGGCTGAGAACAGGGGAAGGTGGGAGTCGGGGAAAACAAGAGAGAAATCTTCATTGGAAAGCAATACTGATTAAATGGATGTACGGTCGCACTCATCGCCCAATATCCACTGACTTATTAAATACATGACATCACCATTTGTCTTTCCCACCATCAAGCTACTTTTTTTCCTGCCATTATCTCCCTTCTTCTCCAGCATCCCCAACTCTCTGCCTTTGTGTTTTCGCCTCTCATAAAAAGCCTTTTTCTTTCTCTTCCATTCCTTTCTCCACTTTTTTCTTTTTTTTTTTTCTTTTTTAACTCCCCGCTCTCCTCCTTCCCTCCTTCATGCTAGAGGGGCACAGTCCTGTGAAGGAATTTAATATGCAACTTTTATATGAGAAACCAATCGCATACGTCTGGGTCTATTGGGCTCGCAATCTATCGGCCCGGACGGCTAATGCAATAGAGGGAGCCGGGGCTATTTATCACACGGAGAGCTATCTTTCCCTTTCTCCCTCTCTCTCCCACTCTGTCCTCGCTCTCTCTGTCTTTATTCAAGCCTGGATTCCTGGCTGCCACTAAATCAGGCCAACTATGAGCTATGGCTGCCCAGAGGGCATCTCCTCTTTTATAGAGGGATTTTGATTTTGTATCTACTGGTTCCTCAGTGGTCGTTGAGTCTGAGCTAACGGAAGCGATAAACATTCAACAAACAAAGGCAACAACTTAAATGTCCCTGCGTCCCCATTGCAATGAGCTTGAACGCATTGAGGTGTATAAAAATTTAGGAGTAGGCATAAAGCTGATGAATAGGATATGAGGAGGATGAGGAGATCGACAGACCTGCGCTGACAGCTGCTGCGCACCTTCACCATCGTCTTACGTAGCAGTCTTACGCAGAAACACAAATGCACTTTATTTGGAGCAGTGGTCCCCAACCACCGGGTTGTGGACCGGTACCAGTCCGTGGAGCTGTTGGTACTGGGCCGCAGAGAGTTGGTGTTCAACTTACACAATTTACGCTTATTTATTATTTGATGCTACACCGTGTTTTAAAAAAAGACCATGTTTGCGGATCCAGACCAAGTCCAATATGTCAAATAAACAGCAACTAGCCGCCACCTTGTGCCACCTATCACAGAGTAGGCATTCTCTGTCTGATCGAGGACGTCCACACTGTAGTAGCTCTTCAATGAGGCAACGAACCCTTAAAAACTGCTTTGCCACTTAGAGGTGAAAAGTTCTGCATTAAAAACAAACCTATTTCAGTTTTTTTAACTAAGTTGTATAGAGAGTTGATAAACGTTTATTATTGTACTTAAAAAATACCATATGCCGGACTTTTTATTTTCATTAGTGGTATCTATCCGCTACACCTCAAAGACTGGTCCATGAAAAAATTGGAAAAAAAATGGACTTTTCCATGGCGCACATAGGGTTGAGGAACACTGATTTGGAATATAACTGCAAAAGTTTTCAGGTGAAATACTAACAACGCATTTCGCGAGCAGCCGCTTCTGCCCACCTGCAACAATTAAAATCCCTCCAAAAACCAAATTCATTTCAACAAATTAGCCACATTAGTGGCTACAGTGTAATCGCTGATGGCAATTAATAAGAAATTAGTCACAATCAGCCCTATATTAACATCTCACCCAGGGGCCGCGGTTGGAAATTAATAACCACAGATTCATCTCTCTTACTGTCTGTCTGGCTCTCTCTCACTGACACACAAACACACACCCACTACGCCCACCTATATTGTTCATGAATCACCTCTAAGACACCGATTTTTTTTTTTTTTTGTGGATCATCTCATATGAGCTGCAATCTGCTCGTGTCAGCCGGCCAGCTTCCTCCTTAAGGCCTCAGAAGAACGGAGTGTGTGGACGAGCGTGTGTTTTCACAGTTTATCTACGCAGCTGCTGCTGCTGCAAACAGTTTGTGTTGATTTATGTGTGTTTAGAGATATTTCATTGACTGTTTATCTTTGTAGTGTGTGCTGTAAAACCATGTGTGTGTAAAGGAAAGGTGTGAGTGTATTGGGGAGCGGGGCGTGAGTGTTTACTGGGCCCTCCTCATGGGGTCCTCACACCAATCAGCAAAGCTCACCAAGAATCAATTAACACCAGTGGGAGGGGGCAGAGGGTACAAGGCAACACTCGAACTAACACAAACACGCACACACAAATACGCCGAGCACATGCACACTGCCCACACACACACATGGTTCTGTCCGAGGAGATATCCATCACCTCGCACATAGCCTTGCGATATGCCAAAGTGTGTGTCTCCGAGCGTGTGTCCATGTCCTGGTGTGCCCCGGTCTCTCATGGTGTGTGGTTGGGGAACAGATTGGGGGTCAGCAGGGGGGGTCAGGGCAGGGTCACCCCCATCTGAGCTGTGGGTGTCAATCCATGCATGTATATATGTGTGTCCGTGTGTGTGTGTCTGTGTGTGTACAGGCCTTAACTCCAGCACCAGGGCTCAGTGGCAGGAGGATGTGAATAAGATGGATGGTGTTGATTCCAACTACAAATTCATTGTTTCTCCTGAATCCATGGAGAATAAATAAATCCACAAAAATTATGAAGCAGGGGACCAAAATGAGTATCTCACATTTCATATTCCTCTCTCCCCATTCGCTTCCAGGGTCTCTCACTCTTGGTTTCTCTCTCCCTTTTGTCTCTCTGCGGTGAGGGGGACAGCTGCCGGCAACATGAAAACCATTCATCATTGCATCTTTATCAGAGAATTATTGACAGACAGGAGGACAAGGAGCTTTATTGGCTACAAGCTACAAGGTTGAACAAAGACAAAGTCCGTCTCCTCCGAAAAACAGCAGAACTTCAATTGAGTTATCAGGAGAAAAGTCGCAGACCTCTTTTTTTTGAGACAGCGGAGGCTTGACAGTTAGAGGACACGGACTACGGGGCAAGAAACAGAGACGTTTCTGCCACAACAGACAAAACAAATCAGCCAAATAAAGTGATCAAAGAGAGGGCTATCGTATACCCATGAACGTTCCACAGAGAAACCCCACCTTCCTCTCTCTCTCTCTCTCTCTCTCTCTCTACAGTACACCGCTCCGCTCCATCTGTTAGACGGCCGTACCAGTCCATCCACTACCTCCCCCTTTCCTCCACTGCTCCTCTCTGGCCTTCCTACCCTGAGGGAAGTAAGGTGATCTCCCTCTGCTGGTGTAAGTGACTGGTATTAGTCTCCTTCTCTGTCTGTCTGTTTGATCCCGGCACTAATGACTCCACGGGGACTGGGCTCTGATAATGGGAAATCAATATAGAGAATAGCGCTCCGGAGTGGCCTCACTTAGCTCTCGCTCCTTCACGCCTCACAGCAAAGTGCCTCCGAGTGCAAGGAGGGGTGCGCTGCAGCGTGTGTGTTTGGAAATAGAGAGCCATTAAGAGTATAAAAGAGAGAAGAACTAAAGTTCCTTTTCCCATATTTGGAATTTGAAATTCTAACTTTCCAGCCAAAGGAATCCTCACAGAGTCGGAGTCACTGGGTCGAGATCTTTCCCAGTTGTCGGTGGCTGCGATCATCAGAGTGTGCATGTCTAATCGGTCGCGCTCTTCCGCCTCAGGCAAGACAGGTGGAGCTGGTGGCATGAGCCTGGTGCCTGCCCCGCCCCACCAGCTCCCTCTACCCTTAGGGGCCAGAAGGCCCAGCGAAGCAGGGGGCTGAAGTTGCTCTTTTTTGCCAGGCAGCAGAGGACTATGGCTGGTGGCAGCTGGTCCCTGAGCCCCCCCAGTTCTCCCCACCTCTCCTGCATTAGCACCCCGCAGGCAGGCAACAGGAGGGGTGAGGAGGTCAAGAGGCAAGGGAGAATGAGCAGAACGGCAGCGACATGCACGATAATCCACTTTTATGAAGCGGAGAGGACACAGTCAGGGAGAGAGAGAGAGGGAGAGAGACACTGCTCTGACACAATGCAAGTGACTACAAGCAGTAATAAATTAACACATTAGCGCCACTACCAGGGGCATTGAGTAGCACTCAGCTGCTCTTAAACACAAAGCCACGCTGGCACACTCCTCGACACACACATAAATCAGTCATTAGTCATTACAGCAAAGCAAACACGCTGGCTTATTAATTACATCAGTCATTTTGATGATATCAAATTGCACTCTTTGGAAAAAAAAGTATTTTCTAGAAGATAGAAACTTTTAGGCAAAACCTGATAGACACATTAGGCCGAGACAAAGGCAGGGGATCATCCCCTCCAAAGTCTTCCTTTAAACTCAATCCATGTGTTCAATTATCATCAGCCCCCAAATGATGCCCATTAATGCTTTAACTTCTTCACTCTCCGTCCATTCTGCTCTTCCTCCCTCAGCTCCAATGTCCATCCTCATAATTCATGTCTGTGTGGTTAGATACTTCCCTTCCTACCTCGTCATCCCCTCGTGCTCCTCTCCCTCCCTCTCCGACTGTTAACCAGCGTGAAGAGGCAGCCATGCATTCAACCATCAGACAACCCAACATGGCCTACACTCTCTTACGCACGAACACACAGAGTCAGAGCATATTGTTCCCCAAGTGTCACAAGATTGCAATGTGCACTGAAACTAATCTCTGCCATATTGGAGCGTCTTTATGTGGTTAAATATGCATCCTGATACTACACAGCTGATTTGTGCCACGGATCATGTTGGGAGTTGCTCCACGGTCTGTCTTTGGTTTCCTCAGATTGTCAGCTTTCCACTTTTTCTGTCTGACAGTGAAATTGTCACTGAAAAATGAGCTGTGAGACATATTGAAATAGCTTAACGTCAGCTTTTATCACATGCTCAACCTACGCAATACTTATATCGATATTTTTCAAGCAGCATTGTACAAAGAGCATCTTTGAAAAAACTATTATTTAATAAAAAAAAACAAAAATCTGTTCCTTTGGGAAGCACTCTGACCATTTTTTAATCAGCAAAAATAATTTTGAAAAATTATTTAATGACTTCATTCTTGACCTTTGGGTTGGACTGCATGTAAGGTTGCATGGTTTTCATATGGATTCTTCTGAAAGGACTATTAATTGATTTAAAAAAAAAAATCATTTAAAATATTCATTCATCTGCTTGTCTGTTGCTAGGTCACAGGGGCAGCCAGCGCCATCCAAATCACATTGCACCATATTGTGAGCCTCCTTGTGGGTAGTGAGCTCACAAGGAAAAGTTATGTGGGTCCGGACAGTGCTTTCCTCAAAGCATTCCAGTGGCAAACTAGCAGCTGGTGGATTTGAACCTGAAGCCTTGTGGACCACTAGGCCAAAACTGCCTCAGTAAAACATACATATTTTCTAAAATATTGACGTAAATAATGGACAGAACAAGCACCTAGACACAGTTAAAGTTAGTAGTCAATAAAAACGCTTCAGGTTGTAAAAGGTTCCTGCTGTGTCTGACTGCAGATTCATTCATACTCATCTAAACAACGTCACCTAAATCTCCTTTTCACAGTCATCATTCTTCACACAATTTACCAAAAAATAAAATGCAACCTGTGTAAGAGATTCCAGTACAGCACAGCAAACTTTAACGCTGTCTTTCTTTGACAGTGGACAGAGTAAAAGTTCTAGAATGTGTTCTGTGATTAAAATATATCAAAGTCATTCAACACAAACACAAGAGAGAAATAGTTTACTAAAAGTAGAAGCCAGGTTGTGTTTTAGAGGTGAAAAAGCTCTGCTTAATATTGTTTAATATCAACATATTTTATTTTATCCTTTGCCTTATTGTGTTAACAGTGTTAGAAAATAGAAAATAGTTTGTGTGTGGACTAGTTAGCCCCCTGCCAAATAGAGAGATGTAAGACAGACTAAATATTTTGTTTACTGTTGTTTGGATGGAGCTGAAAAACATTGCACGTCAACATGTTTTCTGAGACGCTGCGACACATTGTACACATTCCAGTTGACTGCATGTTTATTGCAACATAAACCAAAGAAGTATTATCAATGGTAATACTGAGTATTGGCAAATACAGAGTATTGGTTTGAGAAAAATGTATTAGGACTACTTTTAAAAAATTGTAATATAAAGTGTCGATGAAGGTTCTCAGTCATCCAGGTCATGGTCAAGGTTGAAGAGCTAAGTTAGGCAACTGTGCAGTGGTTCTCAACTGTTCTCACTCTGTGACCCACATTTTCCTGTGGTCATTCAGTCACGACCCACTCTCATAGAATTTAAGCAAATTGATTTAAAAAAAAAAAACCTTTTAAAAATCACTTCTTTTAACATATTCATTTTATTCAGCTTCCCTTTCAAAATAAGAGATTTTCTAAAATAAAACACATGCTCAACAGCTGATTCACATTATTTTGATTCTTGACCATTTCAGAATGGGCCTGTAACCCACTTTTGGGTCAGGACCCACCAGTTGAGAACCACTGGTATAAAGTATAAATTATTTGGTACATACACATATACCAGTTGACTAACTTGTTGAGGACTGGCCTGATGAATGGATTGATAGATTATATAGCTAGATATGCATAGAATATCTGTATGTCGGTTGTCACAAAATGTTTGCATGATTTTTTGTTAAATTGCCCTGCACCAGGGGTTCAAAAGGAGAACCACGATACAGGCAGGAAACACCGTTTACCACTGTCATCCATGTGTATAACAAACAGAAATGAATGAACCTCTGCAAATAAATAACGCTTGGAGTGAATTACTGGACTTGACATTGTAGTTTTCATTGCATTTACATGGTTTATGTCTTCCCTAAACGCCCAGCAGTTAAAAGCCTGTCCACAGAGTCCAGTGACAGGCCGCAGATGATGATGGGCCGGACCGGGTCCCTGGTGGAGGATCCCATTCCTCTCTTCTCATCCAACAATCCCACTGAGCATGTCAATATGAAACACTATCCCCCCACATGGGGGCCATGCTGCTGCTCTCCCTCCCATTATAGACAAGACAGACTCATATTGATAGGATGCGCTTGTAAACTACAGCATCCGTGCGTGAAAAGAAACATGGCGTGGTATGGAGAGAAGTGTAAATTAGATCAGATCAAGTCAGCCAACAGTAAAGCACATTTTCACATTATTGCACTCAATGTGAGCGTGATTTACACGACTCCTGCTGCAGCCCGTGTGGGTATAGGAGGGGAAAAAAATGGGCCATAAAGCTTTGTTTACCCCCAACTTTAAAAAATCCAAAGCCTTGTAAATGTTGTCAGATGGGCCATGCCAGTATCTTTCAGCTTAATACTACCTATATTAAATAGTTTAAATATTTCATAAGGGCGGTTTTTAAGGGCGAGGGAGGGGAAATCGTTAGCTGCGGTAAAGTTTCATTAACTGGTCCCCATTTTGCTGCGAGGCAAACTCATCTCCTCTTATTGTAATAAAACAATCTCTCTCTCTCTTTCCCTCTTACTCCCCGTCTCACTATACTCATCTTCCTCTCTCCGCCGTCCTCTCTCTCTCCCCCCTTCTCTTTTACATCATAATAATACACTACATCCCCTTTAAATGCACTATTACTTACCGCTGCCTTTTCATATTGTAACATCACGGGCACTTTAGTGACAATATAAAAGCGTGTCATTCATTATTCAGAAGCAGCCGGCCTCGTCCCCCTTTTAAAAAGTCAGGCGCGCTGCTGAAATTGATAACGGCGCAGAGACGCGCAATAAAAACGCAGCCCGCGGGCAGCGAGCTGCAGCCCAGACCCCCGATTATGCAGATCAGGGGGTAATTTCTCAAACAAATCGCACTCTTTCACTCTTTTGTTGTCGTTTCTTTTTAGACTTTTGGAATGGTGGTGTCACTTTTTATTGCCTGTAGGGGGGAAAACGAGGATTGATGTCAGACCTAATTGTTGGTGCGGGCTGATCTGCGGGCTGATCTGGGCCTTTTTTTTTTCCAACTTCCCAATATCCTGCAGGTTGGGGGACAACCTCAGAGGCCATGGCTAAGGATCTCGCGTCATGTGTTATAAGAACACTCTAGGTGTTGGTTAGGAGATTTTTTTTCTTTCCTGGTGGAATAATAAAAAGGTGCGACACTGTCGTTGGTTTTCAGACCGTAAATAAAAACCATAAGGCCCAGGAGGAGGAGATGCAGGAGGAGCAGGAGGAGGAGGAGACACCGCTGGGCCTCTCTGGGTGTGCGCTCTTTGGATAACCGGTGTCACGGTGCTGCTCCGCCAGGTCAGAGCTAATGTGTCATAATCTCTCATAATCATTGGATTACAAAGGATTACTAACAGCCAACTTCTGCGACCGGTGAGACCCCGTCTGGTTAGTACAGAGGGATGAACATGGACTGCCTGGACTCCGGAGACTCGTCAGAAGAATAATTAATAATTATCCCT
>JAFBJS010002564.1:131387-257191 GCA_016785265.1 Paraplagusia blochii | reverse complement strand
ACATATATATATGGACATACATATATATGGAGAAATATTACATATGTGAGGTACGTATATACAAACATATAGATACATTTACATCTGGAGAAATGAAGACATATATGTGCATATGACTACAGAAATGTATATATTTCTTATATGTAACATGTATATCTTATATATTGCTATACAAGTGTAAAAGTGTGTAAAACGTATGGTTAAAATGTATGTCATGTATATATACATATGAACAAATACATATAGGGAGAAATGCATATATATATATATATATGAAATCAGAAATGCATATATATCTGCATTTCTCATACATAAACAGAACATGGATGTAATATTTATTGCTATATGACTATAAAAGTATGTCAAAGTTATAATTAAAATATAATGTATGTGATATATACATATTAATACAGAGAAATGCAGCTATGTATGTTTGTTGCTCATTACGTTTTAACCTTACTGTTTACATACTTTTGTACTTATATAGCAATATATATAAGTGTTATATTTCTAAACATATGCACACATATATTTAAATATACACATTCCCAAATAAACACAACACTGTGCACACGTCATATGCAAACACACACGTGTATAATGAAATATATATTTAGAAATATATGTTCATACATATTTATTTACTTTTTTATTATACGTACTGGCCACATTATAAAAAAAAATATTTTTTTATAATGTGAAGAAAAGTGTTATATAAATAAATAAAGATTTTAAAACTGGATCTACAGTTGAATTTGGGACACATATATCGATAAAGATGTTGAATGAGCTATAAGTGTAAAGTGATTACGTCTATATATAATTCTATGTTGTTGGGTTTTTATTTTTCAAGTTTGTTCCATGTAAGTTTGATTTAATTATTGTTGCTTGCAGAGTTTTGTTTCGGATTTTTCAAATAAAATTTTATCCTGTTCCTGTTTTTCAACATCGAACTAATTGCATGAAAATGTGCTATAAGCTCAAACTATTTACATAGATAAATACAGAGCCTAAAGTGGTGCGCGATAAAGCAGAAGCTTCGCTCTCTATAAAATGAATATGTTTCCTATTACTTTGTTAACGGCCAGTGTAATGCGATAGTTTAAAAAGCCACCTGCCGCATCCGAACCCGACACGCATTTGTCTGCGTCCCAGACAAGTTGCTGGGTGAAAATGAGATTATCTGGTCACTTTGGGCACATGTTACATTGAATCTGAGCGGCTGTAGCAGTTTCCACAGTCCGGTCACTTTATCTGGAGTAGCCCGTGGCCCTTCCTTGTCAGGTCATTTAATGTGCTGCCGGCTCCCAGGAACAAATAAGGGCCACGTAACGTGCGTTGACAAGCCCATTGGCCACCGATGATTCACTGCTGCACTCCAACGAGGCCGCAGTCCTTATAGTCTATACATTAAAGGAGCATGGATCATGGATTGGACGTGCGTAATTACGCACGTGTAGAAGCAATTCATTCTAAATTCGTACGAACTTCAGAATACTATCTTCACCTAGAGCATGCACACTATGTGCATTTTTAAGTAAACTTAATTTAGTTAGTTGTACAGCTGTAATTTGGCGTAAGGAATATTGTATTTTCCTGCGAAAAGAAATACTGAAGATAGAAATTTAACAAACGAGCTGCACAGTTCTTTTCCTTCCTTTAAGAATCTTGTTTGACTATTCATGACCTTGCGATGTAATATTTCCTTATATTTGCAAACACACTTATTTCAGTATATGTACATTATTTTTACATATGGTTTAAAGAGTAAACTTATAATCGACACGTGTTTCTCATGCGTCAGATGAAGAAGTGACGCAGGACTGCGGGTGTGCACAGCGCACACTGAAGTCTGAAACGTGAGCATGTGTTAATAGTGTTTCAAGAAATGTGAAAATTCCAAATGTATCTTTTTATCTTGATATAAAGGGTCTGGAAAATGCAGGGAATACTAATAAAAAGCTGAGAAGAGTGACTGTCAGAGTCTTGTAGTATTTCTATGTAACATCAGATATTGACCGGTTCAGGAGTCACTAACTGCAGTTTCTTCTTTGGCGTTAAAGTATATATTAAGTTTTATTATTGTTCGTGGGTATATATATTTGAACCAGTAGTTGTGGGACATCACAGTAATGATGCCAAATCCTGGGCCTTCCCCCATTGACATTCAATCAGTCACTCTGGTGCCAGCAGCCAATGAAAGGTGGAGATGGGTGGAGGAGGAAGGAGCTGCGAGACAGAGCGTTTTGACGCGCTGAAGGGGAGGACAGAGCGTCACATCTCTCCAAACGCCCGTCAAACTTTTTACCACAGCCTGTGGAGAAGACACCGTCCTCTCTCTCTCTCAATGAGGCCGGACAGAGACTAGAAAACACGGCGGAGAGACGATGGGATCTGGTCTGAACAGCGATGGAGAATCTGGAATCTGCTACAGTTTGACCCTGTTGTGAGACTGAAGAATCCTGAGCACATTTTTTTTCTAATTGTTTTCTGAGGTACAAAGACCGGAGATGGAGCAAGCACCAAGCGCGACGAGTCCTCCTCCTAAACCCGCGCATCACGAACCCATCAGTTTCGGCATCGACCAGATTTTGGGATCTGGAGCAGAACCGGAGAACGGGCGCACGGCTGGAAGACAGAGTGGATCAGATTTGAGCAGCGGAGACGGTTATTACAGTCTGGGAAGCCCGACCTCGGCGAGTGCGCCTTCGTACACCGCGTTGTCAATCTCCCTCTCCGGTATCATGCCTCCGGTGGAAGCTTCGGGTTCATACGGTGAAAACAGAAGTCTGGGCAGCCGGGGAGTGATCCGAGTGCCGGCTCACAGACCCGTAACAGCCACGGGACCCCCGGCCCCTGTCCAGGGCGCAGTGCCTGGCTTTGGAGGTCTGTGCTTCCCATGGATAGGGAACAGATTCGCCAAGGACAGAATATCAGGTAAGACAGCTGTGAGTCCTAATGGATTCCCCTTCATTAATATTGTATTGGCTTTTAAACGTTCGGAGCTGCTGATGGAGCATTTAAAAACAACAGTAACACCTGTGCCAAGCACGTGTAAAAGCTATTTTCGGCCAAATAAAAGGTCTCCAGTCTAAATTATTAAACCGGCTGAAGCCAAGGAAAACAGCCAACATAATTCATGGATGGAAATAGCTTCATTCATTAGCGCAGTTTTTTTTTTATTTATTTCAAGCCTATTGCCTTTACAAGGCATTAATATTTTAAACTGTATGTTAACACTGTCTTCACTCTTGTCTTAATGTTCTACAATAACAAATACGAATAACTACTTGATGTTCAAATCGACATTTAATATTGGTTATACATTAACATTTTATATTAAAATAAATAATATTGAACTTATTTTATTAAGATGGAGCTAGAATTGCTTTATTTCCTAAATTAAATATTACAGGCGTTAGTGCTGTTAATTTTACATTTATACCAACATAAATTAAGAAAAAAAAAATTAAAAATGTTTTAGACGAGTTAGGTCTTGATTTAAAATATATTAATCATTTTGTGACCATAAACGGATGAAAGATAAAAAATATTTTACGTAGTATACGTAAATTTTTCAGAAGTCAAGATTAAATCATGATAAATTACGTGTTAACCTGGTGGTTTGTATGGAACCCGTGAGCAGACCAGGCCTGATGGACTGAGTATTTATGGGGGGGCAGACATTTTGGTTGTTTCAATTAGCCCACACAAACACTCTCAATTGACCCTCATAATTACACTGGACACATTGGTTTGATACATGGTGAGTTATTTACACAGAAAAATATACAACTCACCGGTTCCTCTGTGCTTTCTGTCCCGCAGCTGCCCTGGTGCCGTTCGCCGTGACGCGACGGATAGGACACCCGTACCAGAACCGTACGCCTCCCAAAAGGAAAAAGCCTCGCACCTCCTTCTCCAGGGTCCAGATCTGTGAGCTGGAGAAGCGTTTCCACCGGCAGAAGTATCTAGCTAGCGCCGAACGGGCGGCTCTAGCCAAGAGTCTGAAGATGACAGACGCCCAGGTGAAAACCTGGTTCCAGAACCGCAGGACCAAGTGGAGGTTGGTATGAA
The DNA here is from genome assembly GCA_016785265.1 of Paraplagusia blochii. Taxonomy (NCBI): domain Eukaryota; kingdom Metazoa; phylum Chordata; class Actinopteri; order Pleuronectiformes; family Cynoglossidae; genus Paraplagusia; species Paraplagusia blochii. Next base: position 253,114 of record JAFBJS010002564.1, on the reverse strand, counting down.
ATTTTAAAATTAATCTTTACTAACAAATTAATACAAATTTCGTAGCATCTCGCGAGAACTGTGGGGCCTCCTTCCCGGTCAAACTTTCCTGTGACCATATACGTAACTTCCTGTTGCTCTTGCGGTCAATTGGATTTAATTAGATGTGAAAAATTACAACAAAAATTACAGAATTTGAATTATCATTATTACGATACATTTTAATTCGTTTTTTCAATGTCTTCGTGACTATATTAAATATATTATTTAATAATAATAATGATTTAATATGTATGTGTATGCAAAATCGTGTTTTAGTTACTTATATGCTTTAATTGTGTCCTTCGCTTCATAAAAATAATTGTATTATTGTTTGTTAATATTTCCTCGTCTTGGAGACTCCTGTTACGACTCTTCCCAAGTCAAACTTCTCTTTATACTGTTTATAATCTCATATAAATACCGTTTTCGTCCATCAATAATTGATGAATGGTGAATTTATTCTTAATAAAAACCCTCTCTCCTTCTGCCTACAGGAGACAGACAGCCGAGGAGCGGGAGGCGGAGCGTCAACAGGCCAATCGTCTCATCCTGCAGCTGCAGCAGTCCGCCCTCCAGAAGTCCCTCGGCGAATCAGCGGTGTCGGATCCTCTGTGTGCCCATAACTCCTCCCTGTACGCCCTGCAGAACCTCCAACCCTGGGCCGAGGAGAGAGAGTGACAGGAAATGAAAAATCATCGCCTCAGTTAATTAAATGTCATTTTTTTTTGTTACCGGAAGATTGACAAAAACCTTTGAGAACTACCTAAGGACAGGGGAATCTGACTGGTTCCAAAATGGAGGACAAACCAGGAACTGATCATGGTGAGCTGAACTTGGTCCAACTTGGTGAACTTGGTTAAATAAACTAGACTGGGTGAGTGCGGTCTGCTCAGAGACAGACGTGAACTTTTATAGACTCGAACTGCGACATCCATCTTTGGAAATTGAGAGACTTGGTGAACATGAGGAGAGTTAACGGAAGTCGCAACTGAAGTAAAATATCGCGTCGCCATGTTGTCGTCTTGGTCTGGAAATGTTCTGCTCATTTAAAAAAGCCAGAAGAAGAAGAAAATGAAGACTGGGAAGAAAGAAAAAACAATGTGAAAATATTATAAATAATTCCTGATGTTTTTCTTTTTTTCTATATTACATCTCCTGAATTTAAAACTTTAAACACGCATATCATATTTTTCAAAAGATGTTTCTCAAATTGTGGGCCAGGACTATAGAAAGGCTTACAGAGATGGATTTTCTGTATCAAACTGTATGTTTTTTTTTCTTTTTCAGAAAAAAAATCACTAATTTATTGATCTATTCAGCCTGGAAAAAATGTAAAGTCAGGTTAATTTTGTCTTAAATTTTTAAAATACACCGGTTTGGAACACCTGAACTAATAATTTACACTTGTATGATTTAAAACCTGTTTCAATTACTCATTTTTCTTACCTGCATATCTTGCACACAGATGTATGAAACAGCAGTAACGCACAATGATGCTCCAGCCGTAGATTCTGGGGTGATTCACACCGTAGACGACTTGGAGGCTGTAATAAAGGCAGTGATGCATGTTCAACATTGGTGGTTATGTTTTTTCATATGCACATAATCACTCGCTTCATTTGTGGGCTGTATCTGTTGGAATGGAGACGCAGCATAACAAATGTTTCCTGGGTTTTTTTTTGTACTTTAAATGTAAATGTGTAAACAAGAGTACAGAAAACTGTAATTGTGATTCCTGCTCATGGCCTGGATGATGCAACGAAAAAAAAGGATTTTAATTTTTTCACACTCGATAATTATAATATAATAGTAATAATAATAATAATGACAAAATAAACAAAAGGTTGAGAAACAACAAAAAGAGGAACAAAGGAGTGGATTTTTGTTTGTTCAAAAGTTTATTGATAAATATAATGAAATCTTTTTACAATATTTCTATACACACATCAGTTTCCTTCAGACAGTTGACTTCACGGTCCCTGAACGCATCCCTATGCCCGTCTATCTGTTTGTCTTCCTGTCCGTCCATTTGTCTCTTCAGTAGCTTTAAACTTTTTTGCAACACATTTGATCCCTGTGAGGAATATTCTTTCACACCTGGCAGCACAGTGAGTGGGCATGACAGAAATAAATTGTAATAATTGTAAAAAAAAATCACTGATGCTGCAACCTTGAAACAATGGCTCTCTTCCCAAACATGGCTTCCATTCCTTCAGAATCAGTGAAAAGGTCTTTTTTTATGATTATCATCTTATTTTATTCTTGTTTTCTGCCTGACTTGTTTTCAGACCAGTCCTCCATCACCTGCCTTCTGCCTTCACAGTGAAAGGTTGATCTGAGCTGTGTTTTTATCAGATGGAATTGAACAGAAAATAATTTTCTGTGTGGCAGAAACATCATCAACACCAAGTCATCTAGGTTTAGAGAGTGGTGAAAACAACAGTAGTCAAATAAATAGTTTTAAATAAAGAATTAAATCAAGAAAACTGAGACACACAGACATTTAAATGCATGCACACCCCTGTAGTTACAAGCCAGCAAACCCTCAAATCCGTCTCCTTATTCACCAAAATTCCAGTGAGAATATTTAGGGTTATATCCAATTAGGCAGAAAGACAGATAGATAAGACAGTCAGAAGCACCAGCACACAGACAAACAGACACAAAGAGTTCCAGACAGTGAGAAGAAATAAATCACAATACACCACTTAAATATTAATCTGTACACATGGGTCTTTACAACACTAAAACACTGACTGACACCACTGGAACACACAGTGGGGACCATTTACGAGCCGACGTGAGACTGTAGAAAGCTGGCGGACGTTACAACGACTGCGCCTGTTACTTTGTGTAAAACAGATGAGGAGACTCTGCGAGATAGCAGTCCCAGACATAACCTCCCGAAACAAGACAATGAGGGGTTTTTATGGCACATATTCACTGGGTGTTAAATATGCTGTGGGCCTCAGTCTTGCATGCTTCACAATATTGCTCACATTTGTTGTATTGACACAGAAAACAACATCATTTTCAGCCTCTAATGCAAAGGGAATTGCAGTGCGGTGAATCCCACTGCTTCCTGGAACTCCAGTCCGGTTTTGTAGGAATTGAAAGTATTTACAGTGATGATCGTTGGGAGAATTACCGCTCTAGAGTTGGAAACATATTTCCTGTTTACGGAAAGGTCAAATCAGCATTGGAAGGACATTTATCCAAAACCACAAGTGGTGCTTCATGAGACTTAATGAGGTTTTGTGGCAGCCAGTGCATGTGACATGACAAGCTCTATTTTAATTCAATTACAAACGTGTCATTTTCTTCCGCCTGGTCAGTTTTTTTGCCTTCTCTCCTCTTTTGGTCTCACTCAGGTTGGATTTTTTTTCATCTGTTTTAGAGCCTCAGTCTTCTGTCTGGTCTAGATGACATTTTCAAAGAGTTGTAGAGACCTCATGATGTTTTCATCCTGCGGAAAGAATAAAAGGTAAATGAAAATCGAAAATGAGAAGAAACCATGAAAAATTACCATTTAATTCAGCCTACTAGCCACTAGAGGGCACTAAAACCAAATAAACCGAAGGCAGTGGAGCGACCTCTTTTTTTCGACTATCTTGAACGTTTTCTTTTGGTAATTTTACTGCTAAAAACACAACGTTAACCTTTTTGTTATTGAGAACAGTCTTAATTAATTTGAAGAGTTAACAGTTGTCAGTACCTCTTGACAAGAAAGGATGAACTCATCCAGGGTGACCACACCATCTCTGTTTTTGTCCATTTTCTGTGAATAAAAGACATTTGTGTTGCCCATGGGTAAAACTATGTGTTATCAAAAACATCCACTGCAGTGGATAAAGAAAAGCAGCCCAGGCCTATTTTATTTTCTCCTAATGTTGCAGAATCCCTGAGAAGAATCCATTTACGGCTTGTTTAGCAAAAGAAAACTTAAATTTAGCTTGTTTTAAAAATGGCTGCCCTTTAAGCTTTCCTCAGATCTTCACGGTGTTGATGTACGTAGTTGTAGAATTAGCTCCATCTAGAGGAAATTGTTTAAATGTTTTCACCTGAAAGAAGGCATCAACATGCTGTTTTGGTGCATCTGTTTTCAAGGCGGGGTAAGTGTATTTGCCCATCATGTCATATATTGCTCTCACTATATCGGTCATCTCCTGCAGGTCAGAGCATAAACACAAACAGAAGGATCAGTACATCTTCAACACCTTCAGAGTATCTGTGTCACTACCGCTGTAGAAACTCACTTCTTTGTTGATGTAGCCGTCTCTGTTGATGTCATAGAGGTTAAATGTCCACTGGAGCTTTTCAGTGATGGAGCCCCTCAGCAGAGTGGACAGAGCTGTTACAAAGTCCTAGTGGAAAACAGAAGTCAAGTCAAAATAAAACCATTGGATAATTTCAATTTTAATTTAATTAAAAAAGTCAACAATATAAAAAAAGAAAAACCGACCTCAAACTTGATGGACCCACTCTGGGTTGTGTCAAATGCATTGAAAAGGTAGTGAGCATAAGTGCTGGCATCTGCAAGGGAAATAGAACAAATCATAAAACACAGTGAAATCACCAAATACCAGAATTCAGTTGAAACAGGTGCCAAGCATGACTGTACTTTACCTCCATGCGGGAAGAATTGGGAATATATTTGCTTAAAGGTATCTTCATTTACAACACCACTTGGACACTCCTGGAAAAAAAGGCAAGACAAACCAATGAGGCAGTTAGAGAAAAGTAGACATTTCTGATATGCTCATATTTTCCAAACGCGTAATTTCTGATTCTGATATTCATATACTCAGCTACTTTTCCCAAACACTGAGGTAAACATCAAAAGCCCTGGAATGATTCCAGCATATTTGGCAAACTCACACATTGTGCAAAAGCCAAACAATATAACATCATTCTGCTAATAAACTTTTTTTATACTTATATACAAAAATGTATATAAAAGAGATGGAACACTAAGCAGGAGACAGTTTAATCCCACCTGCTGATGGTTGAATGTGGAACAGTATTAGGGCCCCTAATGTTTAGTATGTACTGTGTTGCAGCCACTCACATTCTTAAAACCTCTGTAGAGCACCTGGAGCTCTCGTTTGCTGAAGTTTGTTTGAGCTTCTAACTGGTCCAGGCCTTCTGGTCTGTGACACACCATGGTCATCTCCAGGTCGTCATCAGCTTTATCTGAAAAATACGAGGATGAAAAGGAAGTAAGTTGGAGAACAAAGTTATTTCATTTCGAACCATCTTCTTGATTGTGAAAAACATGAAGCAGATGTAGAGGAGACGATATATTTCCATATATAGGATAAAACCCAAGACAATTATGTTGCAAAGCTGCAGACTCAGAAAAAGAGGACAGAGATGTTACCCAACATCACCCACGCAGAACCACATGAACCATCTCTTTATTCTCCTTGCTGGAGGGCAGAGGAAAGAGAGGACAAACCATGGACATATACTCTACACACAGGTGCTTATATTGAGCATGTCCAGACCCCAAAGACTTCCTCCTGGTCTACAACAAGCTTTTTATATACCTACTCACATGAGTCGGCACATTCTGTTCAACAAACCTTCAGACTGCCTCAACTAGTGTATTAGTGGTATAATTGTCATGAAGGAAAGATAAAAAGGTAAAAAGAGAGAACAAATAGATTTTTTAAATTGTATTTGTATTAGCAGGAAGTGCCTTTCAAAGTAAACGCTTCATTGAATTTCTAAGCCAGGCACGAGCCCACAAAGCTGTCACTGTCTAGATTTACAGTTTAATTCAAAAGCCTTAATAAGTGATTATTGCGCCGTCATCAGGAAGTTTGAGTAATAATACTTTTAAAGGCTCCTGTTCTGCTTTAATTGAGTGTCAGAGAGTGCAGGCTTCACTCTGCCCTTGGTGAATCACACTGTGAAACATCAATGGCCTTGAAATAGAAACATCTTTATGTGTGTGGAAAGACTATTAGTGCTCCTTTGTAAAGCTTCATTACACCAGTGCGTCTATACTTCTGTTCTGTCAGTAAATCATGGACACCAGGTCGGCATTTTTACACAGTGAGACAAAGACATCAGGCTTCACCTCGCTGCTCGATTAAATGCTTACTGTGTTGGATTCTAACCATTAGAAGTAGCTGTAAACGGTTGCACTGGTAACGACGGAGGATTTGGATTCATACATCACTGAGGACATTGACTTTGTGGTGTCTTTATACTGTTACCTGAACAAACACCTTGTAACAGGACATCAAACATTAAGTATACTTTATGATAATAGGGCGTCAATTTTAAATAGTTAAGATTTTTATTGTTACTGTTAACAAACAAAGGAGCCTCTTAGATTAGCAGCTAGTTAAAGAGAGGTCTATGTATATATATATATATATATATATATATATATATATATAGGGAAGACACATTTAAAGTTAAACATAAAATATACAACAAAGACGGAATCCAGAATTCACAAAAGTACACCTTTAACACAAGGTATCTAGTGATGTTTTATTTCTCATTACTGTGTTTAAAAAACCCTTATAGCTTATTATGTGGCAGTGGCGTTTAGTGGCAACAGGGGGCAGTAATTGTCCTCAAAGACACGGATTTGCTAAGTTGAGCCTTGTCAAGAAGGGAACTGACAAAAAGGTCAGAAACTGTAATTGAAAAAGAATAATGAAACACTCTGGTACTTTTTAGAGGCGTACAGCACCTTATAGAATGCTCCTGTACATGTTTCAGAAGCTTCTGTAAACTGTGAAGAACTTTCCGTGAACCAATCCAAGCAGACCAGCAATTTCTCCAACCAGTTCGTCTCACACCAATGTACTGTACTCGCTGCGGACAGATTTAAAACCTTTCATCCTTGTTCTGAAGCTTGGTTTGAACTCTTGTCAGCATGGCGGAATTGATCAAGTTGCTGCGATTTGAATGGCTAACGTTATATTTGCATGATGAGCAACTGAAGCTGTGTACGCTGTGAATCAGCAGCTTCGACATAACAGCCAATCAGTGCAAACGCAGTACTACCTCTCGCAGTAAATGAAGAACTATGATTAACGAACGCATTTAGTGCGTGATTAAACCAGCGTGAGTTAGTCATTGAGGGTAACAACATTATCCTTACTGTACAACCATGAGCTATTAGAACAAATGAAAATAAATACATAACATAATATAATATTCACAGTACACGACTGCAATACTGGCAGTAAAGAAGTACTTAGCAGCACAGGAACGGATGTGAAGGCTGGCTGAGGAAACTATAAGATAAATTGATTGCAAAAAGTCAGCGTTAAAACCTATGAATAATGTCATAAAACAATGATGATTAAAAAGGCTGATGTTCAGTCTTAGCATAAATCACAGACTTTTTTAAGTTTGTCCTTTAATTTCCTACAAAAGTAGCGAATCTCCACCGAGAATAGCTTATATTCTCACATAAATAACACAGGTCACTTTAAAAATTAATTAAAGAACAATTAGTGGAGGATTGCACTGATGGCTGCTGCGGACTCACCCTCGACCGTGATGACTCCCAGCAGGTGCAGCATCTTAACAGCCCCACAGCACAGCAGAATGATGGCTATGGTCTGTAAGCTGTTCTCACTTTGTTTCTCTCTCTCCATTTTGATTAATTCTTTCTCTCCCTCCGGCCTTGAGGTTATCACGTCGGCCCACCTCTTTTCCTTTTGCTTACTGCAGCTCTCTTCTTTAACTCCTGGACATTTGTTTTGATGGAAACATCAGGACTGCAAACAGAAGCTCTCACACTTCACTATGTTTGTTCACCAACAGCTGTAAAGTTTCCTCCGTCCTGTGTTCCCCTCCTATCAGCTCTCAGCTGCCTCTCTCCCTCCGTCTTTCGTCCCAACATCTCCCTCCTCTCCCGGGGGCAAATCCCTCTCTTATAGTGACCTTCGTTCCACTCCAGAACCTTCATCCCACCCCCAACACCTCCACCAACTCCACTGCTCCTCCTGGGTTTCAGTCAGATTGTGCCCTTCATTGTGTGAGGGGGTGGGTCTGACCACATGATCAGCTGACCTACAGTTTGACCGTGTCCTTGTGTGTGTGTGTGTGTGTTGTTTGTGTGTGCGTTTGTTTGCCACAGTGCATGTGTAAGTGTGTTGTGAGTGAGAGAATCAGAGTTTGATTCATTGTCCTCATTAGGACGTTCACCCCGCACAACAGGAGACTACGTCCACAAAGTGACTTTCTCACGCAACGATCCCTTTCAAATGACTTACTGCACAGAACAACAGTCAGAACAACCTGGGCTGATTCAGTGTCAGTGATACAGTTACACTTCCACACAGGTTTGTCAGTTTGTTTAAAAATATTCTAGTTTTCAACATGTAGCCTGTCTACAAATTTGCCATTTCTCCATTAAAGACATTTGTGGAACAAACACACAGGGTAATGTTCATGTGTTCTTCTTGAGATGCTACTCTAGGTGTGAATAACCTTTTTGACTGGCGGGCCACAATTGGTCCTCAAGTTGGACATGGGGGCCGAGTCCAGAGCAGAAAGGCTGATCATTCATATGAACTAAGATATATCACGTAAAAGTCATGTGTAATACCTAAAATCCTACATTTCTAATACCCTTTATGATGTAATCTAATGGGGAAACTCATTATTGCAAGGAAAAGGCTGAAGTATAATAATAATATAAATTAAGCATTTTATTTGAACAAGTTTGGCGGCCGCATTAAAACACTCATTGGGCTGCATGCGGCCCTCGGGCCTTAGTTTGCCCATGTCTGTGCTAATCCATCACAAAGAGTTGTAGGGAGAGCCCACAAGCACTAGAAAATCCCAGAGGATAGGATTATTTTCCCCAAGTTATAAAAATGCAAAACAAAAATGTATTGCCTGTTTCTGACAATGGTGTGAAACTCAAGGATTTACCTCCAGGTAGAGTTCAATCCCAGTTAGGGCGGGTGGCTCCCAGTGGACTTACCACCTGCAGGAAGGTACAGTGCAGTGCAATGTGATTACGATGGAAGTCGTGCAGACTGCTGCACTTAGCTGCCCCCAGGTAAGTGAGTCAAAATGGATAGATGAATACATTTATTGCTGCAAAAAATCTGAAACCAGCAATTAAGAGTAGTTTATAAGTTTCACTAACAATTGCGGTGATTAGCATTAGAAGTAATTAATGAGGGTTGAACAAATATCTTGGGTTTGTTGCAATCACAAATTCAAATAAGTGCATTTATTAACACATCACATAACACATCACATTGCACCATTACCTTATCTCCCTGCAGATGGTGAGTGATTTTTTCTTTTAAAAAAAGGACAAATTGACAAGACAGATTTAGACAGTAGCATATATACTTTACTGCGTGTAATTGAAACTGTGCTTTACACAGACACTCAATAATGTCAGTGGCAAAAAAACCCCATCACATTTGACAAAGTTGCCCTTGACGTAATGTCAGGAAAATGTAATTGACATCCATGTAGTTAAAAAGTAATTGCGGTGTCTGATGGATTTTTTTTTTACAACAATCTATTTTAAGGAGGAGTCACAGAGAACATTAGACCTAGCCAAGTGCTACAGAACCTCTGGAAGATAACTTCATTATCCCCAGGCTTCGTTTCATTGGACTGCGGAGGAAAAAAAAGACGTAAATCAAACATCACACAAAAACATCAATTAATCACAGCAATTAAAAACATAACCAGTATTTTAGAGTAGTTTACAAGACCGATGACTGCGGTAATTAATGATAATATGACTGTGTTTGTTTCACGTTAGTTTCATTTCCTGTCATCCACTCAGTGTGTTGAACCAATAAACTGGATTTGTCATAATCACCAAATGAAATTATTGCAATTTAAAACATTTGCAGTGACGTTTCAGTAGCATATACCTATGTCTAGATGTAGAGGGACCATTTTGTTTTGTGAAGTGGTGTGGAACACAATGTCAAAATGACAAGGAATTTGCTTTTCTTCTTTACTTTCCTTGCAATTACATCATTTATCCAATAGATAGCATAGAAAAGTCTGAAAACATTTAAACCCCGAGTCATAAAACATAATTTATTTAAGTTTACACAATTGTTCCATCTTTTCTGTGACAGACTTTGTAGTTATTAGCCCACCCCTGGTCTATAGTTAGCTACACAGTGCTAGGAAGCTACACAGTGCTAAAACTAGGAAAAAGTTATTTAAGGGGGAATACGCTATTAAAATAATCGATATTAGTATTACAGGAATAAAAAGACAAAATATACATTTTTTAACGTCGCGTCTGGTTCAAATTAAAAATTCTCCATGCTAATCTACAGCCTCTGGAGAGTTGACGGGACGTGTTCTAAGCCAAACCCAACAGCAGGGGGCAGCAACTGCCAACACACACACACATCAGGAAACACCGCAGCCGGTGATGAAGACGTGTTGCACTTTTCATTACAGCAGATTCAACTGTTTGAGTCAATCACGGAGATAATGTTTCACAAATCATAACGGAGTGTTTGTCTGCCAAATGAAATTCCTCTTTGTTTTCAAACTTTATACACGCGGCAGTAAAACACAGTATTTAGTGTTCACCGTGAGGCTCTCACACTGATTTAATGTCCTAACGTGGGGGTAAAAATGAGCTGTGACTGCGGTGTACACACCGGCCATCCGACAGCAGGGGGCTCTGCTGTAACCATGGGTTTCCCACAGAGTTCTCGCGGCCATGTTTGCTTTATTTACCGCCCAAACAGCAGGTCTGAGTGAAATTAAATCTGTTAGCCACAGAAGCATTAAATTCAATTTGGCAAACATTTAAGACGCGCTCAGAGCAGACGTGACTCGTTCAAGATGATTAGGTGAGTGTTGACTCCTCTCAACTTGTCAACCTTGCGTCGCGTCCCGCTGAGATTAATTAGCAGCGTCAACACTCGGGTGTAAACTCTTTATTATTCCAAAGCACCAGCTGAAAACATTAGGAGGGAAAATATGATGCCATTTATATTATCCTAAGCACATTTGACATTAATTCAGGCCATTTAAATGGAGAGCAGATGGATTAGGAGTCGACTCACACTTGGAGTCTAACTCTACTAAATATTCAAATCCTCAGATTGGAATGAAAAGCGGGGAAATGATCTGCTTCATTTTTTAAACATGCGGAGTGCCGTATTCTTTGTTTGCCTTAGAGTTAACATCTCGCGAAATTGTTACACAGCCGGAGTTATGAAAGATTGATGCTACACAGTCTATTTTAATGAAGCACAAATGAGGTGCATTAATTCATGGACAACTGAGACTTAAATATGCTGCATACAGTTAGGTATATTACAAATGTACAGAACCATTAGGGAGAAAAGGGGGAACAGCTGTAATGGTTTCTATGGCAACTCTGCTGTTTATGAAAGTTTGTGGTAAAATCAGATGTCATATTTGGGAAGTGAAGAGTCAAAACATGACTTTTTATTCATTCATCCTTTTATCTGTTACTGCAACAGTCTCCACGTGTGCCACCCAAATAACACTGGACTGTACTGTGGGTGGTAACCCCACTGCAAGTTAAGTTGGTGGGGACGGTGTAGCTTGTGTATTGAAGCTTTGTGGACTACATGTCCACTTCCTAAACCTCTATACCACCACTGCTGCTACTTTTCATTTATCTGAAATTAAAAAATGGATTTGAGCACCTTTATCAATACTGCATATCATACTGTAGTTTAGTACAGATGCTAAACTATTTTTTGTCTTCTTGATGCCATCTATAGGGAAAATATGGGCATTGCAGGGTAAACGCAGAAGTATAATCACAAAACAAACTAATTATATAATTTCGACAAGTCTGCTGGCCCGGAATACAAAGCTAAACGGGTCGCATCTGGCCCTAGAGCCTTAGTTTGCTAGTGTCTAGTAAAGTGTGTTGGTTGATCAGGTTAATCAACCTCCAAATGCTCAAATCAACAGTTGAAAAATAGGAAAAAACATCAATGTGAAGCCAGAGCAGATCTACTGAAGCTCTGTGTCATTTGTTTCCTTCCCTTGAATGAACATTTTCAAAGGAACTCCATTTGATTCCTCTTGAGAAGATGCTGGTTGTGACCCGGAGCGAATGTTCCTTACTCAGCTGTTGTCAAATTTAAAGAATTTTATATCTTACAGCCAATGAGCCTTAAAAGTGTAAAATTCTACATCACAAAGGAAAGTATTGGATATTAGTTTAAGATGGCTGGAGGAAGTGAGGGTTAGATGTGACTGGTGAAACTCTAAAAGTTCAACAAAGTTTCCTTATTGCTGACGAGCAGATTTTAGGGAATCCATGTGATTAATGCTGCGTGAGCGAATCTGCAAACGCAGCAGGTGTAAAACCCAAATACACCAACCCGCAGGGCGACCTCCTAAGCTTCACCTCCATCTGTTACACGTGCTATTATAGGACGGGGAGTTTGACAGTGACCAAAAGCCTGAACCTTTTCTCTCTGCATTATTACAGTGGAGTGAGCTGCTGGCTGAGAAGGCTGCCTCCCTGTCACTTTATCCAACCAGAAATCCTCCTCACATCAGTGAACACACAACCTAGAAACAAGACTTAACTCCAAACTCTATTTCTAGGCTGTCTCTTTCTCTCTTTTTTCCCTTCTTTCTCCTCCACTTTTAATCTCACTCTCACTCTGCTCCTCTATCTCTGTCACACATTACACTTAATGTTACATTCTGTAGTCCTTGCCAGAGAGTGTGTCATTTGCATAATTCTGAATTAGCCTAATCTGCTGTCCTGCTGCTAATGTGGAGGGCTGCTCCGGCTGGATCTTCACCGTGGAGTAGGTTCTCAAAGAAAGTAAAAAAAAAAAAAACTCCAAGAGCCACAGGCGGTAGCTCAGGAGGAAGGTTTTAAAAATAGATTCCAGCAGCTACAGACCTATTTACTAAAGACCGTGCCAAATCTGCAGACATAATCATGTTTCTCTCTGGAAACGCAAGCTCCAGTGCAGAGATGCACGGTTCCTCCTCAGCAAACATCTCCCTCAGAGGACGGGGGTCGCCCCCCACCACCACCACCACCACCACCCTGCCCCCCAGCTGGTTCACCATATGAACATCCACTGATTTTTTTTCATATGACCCACACAATAAACGCCTGCTTGCACATGGTCACTGCTTGTCCAACATCAATGTGTAATTCCAAGAATCCTTCTACACACACACATACACACACATGATTGATTACCGATCCTCAGCCTGTAAATGAGAACCCCTGTGCCAGAAGGTAGCAGCTGGAATTTTTTTATTTATTTTTATTTATTTGCACCAGAGACTCTCAGTCACATTAGTATTTCGTTTTTATGTTTGGTACCAAAACAACTATTTGCAGGTTATTTTACTGAATAACAGCTCAGTATTTTTGGACAAATACTGCATTATAAAATTAACATTTCCCCAAAATGATTGGTTAATTGTTAAAAAAGAGCACAGTTATAATCTACAGTTAACAAGAGAGGAGATGAGCCAAGGATTCACTGAGAAACCTGTCTTTGTCTCTTAACACAACCACCGGGGGCAGTCTGTGACCTTGTGGTAAGACAATCAGACCTGTTATCAGAGAGCTGCAGACTCCAACCCCATGACTGAAAACAACCACTGCCCCCATAGGAATAGGTCCATGGGTCTAATACAGAGGAGAAATTCCATTATGTGTTTAGATGACTGCATATGTACTGTATCGATAATAAAAGTGATCATTTTAATATCAATGTTGGGGACGAAAAGAAGTAGGACCTTGGCCTTCGCTTTGGCCCAAAGACAATGCCATTAATGTAAAATTCCAGGGTTCAGATCAAATCCTGGTTAGCCCCTCATGACCTTCCTGGTTCATGAGGGGCTGGAGGGGGCAGTGTGATTTGGGTAACAGCTACGGAGAATACTAGCGTGATTAGAAATTAGAATAAATTGGACAGAGTCAGGCAAAATGTCAGGATTAATTAGACTAAAATGATTTTAACTTTTTTTACGTGATCCATTGGTGAAACTGGGGGATTGCAGGAAAAGTCAGAGGTATAATCCATCCATGCATCCATTTTCATCTTTTCATACCTTTCTGCGGTCGGGAAGCCTAACTGGGTCTCAAACTTTCCCAGAAGTAGAGAACCCTGGAGTTTCACAGCAATAACAGAGACATTGCTTCCCATTACAGACCCCGTCATTAAACAGCTAAACCACAGGCTGCCTGTATTTTAATTCATCATAAAACAGATCATCAAACTGCAACTAGAAACTGCTGAGTTTTTACACAGTGAATAAAAAAAAACACCACTGACAAAACTGCCAAATCAGAGAAAGTTCCGACTTACAGAATAGGGATGTGACCCAGTGGTGAACCCCCATTTTCAGAGAACACTCTTGACATAATATCCAAGATGATGATCCAGGAAAAATGTATTTTATCCATCCGTGTGCAACATCTAATGACATATGGGGTTTTAATTCAACTTCTACACACATTTACTTGCAAGGTTTACTAACCTTTTTGTAAACAGGTTTTGTATTTTTACTTGGTGTCGAGGGAGGAAAACGAGAAGCCGAGTTAATAAGCACTCACATCACCAGCTAATGGTAGCGTGGGTGATGGAGGGAAGGAAGGAACAAATGAGAGAAAGAACAGAGGCATAAAAGAGAAATGAGAAAGGGAGAGGTGTTGAGATGGGGAATGCCTGGAGCAGATTGTGCTGGTTATTTTGGCGTGTGTTGTGTGAGTGTGTGTGTGTGTGTGTGTGTGTGTGTGTGTGTGTGGAGGAAGATAGAGCAACAGAATAAAGTGAAAGATGAAAAGATGTGGGAAAATAAGGTGGAAAGGTGATGGTGCAAAGTGAGAGCAAGATAAAAGGAGGAAGTAGATGGAGACAGTGAGGCTGCTGGGAGTGAGGGGCTGGAAGGCAACACTTTAAGGGCTGAGAATAAATGAAAAATGCACAAGAGAGGGACGTCAGACACCAGCAACCTCCCCTCAGCCCCTCACCCCAACAACAACAGGTAGAAGAAGCTCCCACCTAAAGAATCCTGACAAGAAACAGAGAAAAACACTTGACTGACAATAAAGCTTATTGTTGAGAAAGAGAGAGCGCCACCGTCAGTTCTGATGAGAGCTGAGAGTGAACTCATACAGACATGTGAAGTATTCAGGCAGGATGAAGATGGCGCAGGAGTCGACAGTGAGAAACGAAACGTCTTTCGAGCTTCAGGAAGAAGTTCACTTGTTGACAACTAAAGTCTTTGGATAACTTGACTTGGGAGAAAAAGAATCTTCTCAGACACAGAGTCGAGGTGTTTTTCACATTAAGAACAGAGTGATACGTTTGTCTACAGGAGGATTGATGGTGGATGCCTGGAGACGTCAGACAGCAGTAACCCCCTCTGACCCCAACAACAACAACAGGTAGAAGAAGCTCCCACCTAAAGAATCCTGACAATAAAAACACTTGACAGACAATACAGCTTATTGTTGAGAAAGAGAGAGCGCCACCGTCAGTTCTGATGAGAGGTGAAAGTGAACTCATACAGACAGGTTGAAGTATTCAGACAGGATCAGGATGCGCAGGAGTCTACGTTGAGAAACGAAACATTTTTCGAGCTTCAAGAAGTTCACTTGTTGACAACTAAACTCTTTGGATATCATGAACTGGGAGAAAAAGAATCTTCACACAAACAGAGTCGAGGTGTTTTTCACATCAGGAACAGAGGTTTGTCTACAGGAGGATTGATGGTGGATGCGTGATTAAGGGATGGATTCCAGTAAAATCACGGCCATGCCAGGTTGTTTGTTGCAGGGGCGTAGCCTGACCCCTTAAAATGGGTGGGCCCTGAAAAAATTAGGGTGGGCCAACTCCAAAGTATTATAGCCAAGTTTGATCAGCCCTCTCATTGGATTGGGTCGGCCTGACTGACAAGTGGCTACGCCTATGGTTTGTTGCCTCTTTTCTTGATTTTCTTTAAACGTTAAAGACATAAACGAAAGCCATTGTATCAGATCAAGACCGACAGTGAGTTTCAAATGTACTTTGGAATCCTGTGTTTTCCTTTGAGATGTTTGGAAATCAACTCTGACACCTTTGTTCAAAGTGAGTTTGCCTCATCAACCAAAATAGCGACAACTTTACGCCTCTCTCTCTCTTAAATACTCCCGGGAAAAAGTGTTTCTGTTTGTGTCTGTGGGAGGGAAAACAAAACCCATTCACAGGATGAAACCTAATATGAGCACTTAGTTGGAAAATGTCCCGAACCATTTTTATACCAAGGCAAAAAAAAGGACAAAAAAACAGACTCAGCAGAACTGCTGTGTGTGAGTCTGAGGAAATATTTTAACTCTGGCACCAGTTTTCAGCTCAGTGTTCACATTCATTTAGCAGCCAGACTGACCTTGTTACAATAATATAAAAAAAACATATATAGAATTTCATTACCAGCCTGAGAGGCTGTAAAACACTGATAGAAATGTTCTCTAACTGGAATGTCAGGCCTTTATATTAAACTTTTTGAGTTTCCATGGGTGAAAAGAAAAAAAAAACAAGGCAAAGAAATAAAAATGACAGCAAAGATTTAAACCTACTATAAATAATGAATGAGCTCCTTATCTCCAAAATAAAATTTGGTGAAAAAAATGTAGAGTTGGTAACATCTAAATAATAAATATGAAAGGCTTAGGTAAAAAAGGAGGTAGATAGGTAGATGGATGGATGGATGGATGGATAGATAGATAGATGGATAGATAGATAGATAGATAGATAGATAGACAAACAGACAGACAAACAGACAGACAGTTAGACAGACAGACAGATAGACAGATAGACGGATAGATAGATAGATAGACAGATAGACAGACAGACAGACAGACAGACAGATAGATAGATACACAGACAGACAGACGGACAGATAGACGGATAGATTGATAGATAGATAGATAGACAGACAGATAGCTAGATAGATGTCAGCCATATTGAATGACATAATAGTAAAGTAACATTACCCCTTCTTAAATATACTTTGATGTAAATGGCAAAACAAAACTGAACTTTTAATGATCAATTGTAAAATTAGTCTTAATTACATTTGTAGTCTTAATAAATGTCCTTCTTAGCACGGAGGCCAATTAAGGAGAGAGACTGGTGACTTCAGTCATTCTCCCCTCACAGCTGAGGTTGACCCATTACCAATGGCTATTACACCGGACACTTCCCTTCCAGGCCATAGAGCTCAAAGCTGTCGGTTCATTAACTTCACCATCGGGCCAGTCTTTATTCTCTCTGTGTCACAGTAACTGCCCAGGATGCTCATCATACTCTAACCACAGGCAGCTGCAGGCTACGTCGGACAAAATGGCAATAAAAATGGCAACGACGACACCAGAAGGGGCAGAAGCTGAGAGTTCCTCAGAGGCAACAGGTCTTTAGTAGAAGGAGAGTCCTCTGTCTCACTCCCTCTCTCACTTCCAGTCCTCTCTGCGTCTCACTCTCCCATTCATGATCTCATCGCCTCCTCAGGAATACCCTCAATCCCACCCAGCCCCTTTCACTCACCCACCCACCCCAAAACTGACATCTTTTGTTGCTATGGTGACCGTGCTTCCAAGGTAACAGCAAGGAGGAAAAGTGGTGTGTGAGCAGAGTTACAAATACGTTTGACATGTGTGTGTTTACCCGCGGAGATGCTGGATTCTTCACACATACAAACACAGGGGGATACACGTACGAGAGCCCACGCATGTGCACGCACACAGAAGCCCCGCCTTCGCCCACACACACACACACACACACACACAGGCTCAGACGGTGGATGTGACCGACTGCTGTGTTTCCGATACAGTTACATCTGGGAAATTTACCCACATTGATATGTAAAGAAAATGTAATGTTATCAAGGGAATTGAACCCTAGACACTGATTCCGAGGGAGGCATGTAAACTGCTATGCTCTGGAACCACCTGACTTTGCTCTGATGCATCAAAAAAAAACAAGCTTAACAACAACAGTCACAAAGCTGTCATCATGTACAACCACAACAGTCACCAAATGCAATCAGTTGGACAAAAACAGTCGACCGGAAACTTTAGGAAAAAAAAACGCTCCCCCTTCTCTCCCGAAGGACCACCTGTTGTATCTATTTTTCATGAGTTTTCTTCAATTTTCCGTGTATTTTTTTCCCTCTCTTTTTCCCTCTAGTCTTTTTTTGCCTTTTCCCTCTCGTCTTTTTGTTTATTATTTTCTTTTTTTTGTTTTTTGTCCTTTCTCTTTGGAGCACACTTCCAATTGTGTGTCAGCCTTCTCTTCTAATATATTTAAAGTTGTGTGTCTGTCAGTGTGTGTGTCTGATGTTGTTTGTGTGCGTGTGTGTGTGTGTTCCCTCACCCCGTGACGGCCTCCTCTGTTTGGTCTGCATGGTCAGCGTCCCCACTACAGCCCCCATGTTTGCTGCCGTCGTTGTGGAAACAGGCACGTCTGGATGATGAAGTCTGTGTCTCTGTCTCCCTCTCTCTTCACATTTGGACGTCTACAACATGTGCCTGCACACACACTCCCTCGCCCCTTGCCTTTCTTCATCTCTCTCTCTCCCTCTCCCTCTCCTCTTCGTCACTCAGTGGCTGCTCCCAACACAAACCTTTTTTTTCTATCATCTAAAGCTCTCCCAGTTATTTTTTTCCACCATAATGCTCCTCCTCCTCCTCCTCTTTGACCCATCTCTCTCTCTCTCTTTCTCTTTCCCTCCCTAAATTTCACTCTTTCATTATTAAAAATGGATTTCAGTCACCCAACTCCAACCGCAGGACCAGAGCAGAGTCAGGGAGGCTGGGTGAAATTGCCGGATGTTGATTCAGTAAATTATAAATGATTATAAATCAGCGTAGACTCAATGATTCGGAGATGATACCATTCCATGAATCACTCCTGGAGAAAAAACCAACACACAACGGAGTGAGCATCACACATCATGAAGCCTGTTCCATCTTCACACCTAAATGCATCTGTTTTCTTCTGGCGTAGAGGAAAACATTGGTTTCTGTTTTTTTTCCTCTCTCTCTCTCTCTCGACATTATGTTCTGCTCATGTAGAGGCCACTTCAGTCCAGCAACACCTCCACTGGCTCCATCCATCATCTCTGTTCATTCAGCCATAATACCCCACATGTACACACTAACAGAAACAGATGAAGCAAAGGAGCCAGCGAGAGAGATAGAGAGACACAGAGAGAGAGTGTGTGCTGAGGCAGAAACGAAAATAAGGATGAATAGAAATCAAGGGAGATGGGGAGAGAGGAAGATGTGAGGAACAGCTTAAAAGTGGAAGGATGTAAGAGAAAAAAAGGGAGGAAGAGGAGAAGGAGAGTGATTAAAAGCAGGATTAGGAGAGGATGAAATGAATGAGATGCTGAGAGTCACTCAGGCAAGTGTCAGTTTCAGATATTACTAGTGTACACACACACACACACACACACATACGCACACACACAGCAGATAAAATCACAGTTTAATTACAGCCTGGTCAATACAAACAAGGTATAAGGTCTAACATGCTCCGAGCACAATAAGACAAATTGGGAGAGCAGGTCCACGAGACAAAGTCAGGTGAGCGTGCTCAGAATGTGTAACTTTCAGGAGCTGAGATTTTATGAAGCGGATTAAAGGGTTGTACAGTAAAAGGGGAATGAGTGCTGGGATTATTAATGCGTTCAGGGAAGAACGGCCTAAAATGCAAAAATGTGTGTAACTGTATTTCATCAGAAAAATCTGTATTTTGTATCCATGGAGTCTTGCAGAATGAACACTCTGCAAAAAAAGTTTTTGTTTTGCTAGAGACAAACATCGACTGCTGTTAAGGTTCTGAAACCTTTGGCTCGGGGGCCACTTTCTGCACATAAAACTGTAAAATGTTGGCAAGAATAACTATTTTCTGTAGTAAATATTTAAGTTGGTGGCAGTGGTGGCTTAGTGGTCAAGGAAGCAGACTTAGGTCCTCAAGGCTTCAGGTTCGAATCCACCAGCTGCCAGGTTGCCACTGAGGTGCTCTAACTTCCTCTGGGCTACCCACTCATAGGAAGGGTTAGAGCACACCTGGGCAAATTAAGGCCCGGGGACCGGATGCGTTTGGCGTTTTAATCAGGCCCGCCAAACTTGTCTAAATTATACTGTTAATTTAAATAAACGTTATCCTTCTACTGTTTCCCTGCAAAGCCAGCATTTCCCCAATAGATGGTCTCAAAGAGGCTTAAAGCATTTCGCCATTATTCAATACTTTACTCATCATTTCTCTTAGTTCACGGAAAATACTCAATCTTTCTGATCCTGATCTTGCCCGCGACTCACATTTTAGTACCACCTGTGGCCCGCGAGTCAATATAATTGCCCAGGCCTGGGTTAGAGTATGGTGCAGTGTGATTTGGGTGACTGGCCTTGGAGTCTGCCAACCCTGCGACCTGGTAGTGGATAAGTGGATGAAGACAAATGAAGAAATAAAAAGATTTCATTAAATTTTTTTGACATGCATGTTTTTTACCGGTTTCAAATTTACAGTCAGGCCATCCAATTTCACCTGTGAACTTTACCAGGTCATCGGGGCAGAAGTCTCCACTACCGACACCCAAATCTGTTCAAATAGCCCTGCACTTTTGCCAGCCCAAAGATTGAGAAGGCTGTAAAAACAACAAACAGATAACAATGTCCCACCTTCTTATTGAGGAATCCATCGATCCATTTTCACCCATTTGGCCATTGCCAGGGCAGCAGTCTCCACAACTGCCACCCAAATCCCTCCACACCCGTACCAGCATCAGGATGTGAACCCTGAGGTTTCAAACCAATGACATTGACTCTGGGCCAGAGCGATTGCCTGTTTCTACAGTATTTAGTTCAAGCAACAAATATTTTTCATTGTGGTTGAGATCAAGATAACTCCTCAAACCAAACTGCTGCTTATTAAGACCTTCTTCTTTTTTACCCTAAACACTGTTGAAGTAATGATGTGTGATAATGAGTCGCCCTCTAGGGGCCAACTGGCTACAAAGAGAGGTGAATGAGAAAGGAGTGAGGGAACTGTCAGTAATTGTCTTTTAAACGAGCTGTTTGTCTATTTTCTGATTCTTGTGCTGTTTTTTTCCATTCAAAGGGAAAAAGAAATGTCAGAGACATATGTATGTTTTTCATGGAGTGAAATCAGATTATTGTGGCGGGAAATTTATCACAGGTCGGTCCAAGCGTCAGTCAGTGGTTTGGTCAGTAGGTTAGGTTGAGTTTCTAAAAAAGTTATTCTTGTAGTTTTGAAGTTTCCCTGTTCCTCATTTCTATGGCAGTTGAATGGTGTTGAAAAGAACATCGGTGTGAACAGCTGTTTTAATCTAAATTACTTTAAATCAACTGTACCACAGGGAACTGCACCGGGAAAAAATCAAATTCTGACATGTACATTTCCTCAGGATTTCAATTGTGTTTCCCATCTTGTAGACACAGCGTGTCTTCTCTGTTTATGCCCAAGAATATGCAGCAACAGTGGCACTGATTTTGTGCAGCCTTTCGGAATAATTAAGCTAAAAGGATAATGTTTCAGTGAAAGTCTGAAATCTGCTGTAAAATGTGCTGCGAGTTGTGTGGGTTTCCCATTGTTACGAAAACAGCAGAGACAGAATTGGCAACAGACTGAGCTAATGTTTTCCTGCCTCCTCTCCTACACAGACATATGCTCACGTACGCGGCCGAGAACATTCATCTCACATGCAAAAAAAATCTCGCGCACAGGAATAAAACGTTTTTATTTATGTGCCCACAGGAATTGAACGCCCATCAAAGTGATTCCCCCCCATATTCCAGTCACCGCACCATACTTTAGCCTTAAAGCACATCTATCCATCTCCCTGCACATCATCAATCTGTGAATTTGTCTCCGCAGGCGTGCAACCTATGCCAAGACACCACTATCTCCACGTCTCCGCCTATAAATCTCAGAATACGGATCTCCATCTTGTTCATGTTGTTTCAGACACATGTCCAGTCTGGTACAGTTTGTCTACCTACCATCCATCTCCATCTGCCTCCTGTCTAACAGGCCTGTTTCTACACTCTGACAGAGATATTCCCGCTGCTGGTCATAATTTCAAGGTCTGCTTGTTGAACATGAGGGGGGAGGTCTGAGGGTTGGATTGTAAAATACTGCTCAACAACCTTCCCTTAAGATGTAGCTCTGAGTAGAACAAGGTGAAGCACAGGAGGAGGTAGTTAGGCAAAAGTAGGAGAGGAGAGAGAGAGGAGAGAGAGAACAGACATAAAGACAAAGATGGAAAAATATTTCCTATTGAAGAGAAAAAGGAGGATGAGGGGAAGGAGGAGGTGCAGCAGAAGGAGGAGGAGGTGGAAACACAGTAGAAAAGCTTCCAGCAGGAGATTAGACTGTGATGCAGAGTGAAAGGAAAGAGAAAAGTGGATCACAAAAAGCTAAGAGAGTGGGCGAGCTGCACAGCAAGACAGGGCGGAAGAATGAAAATATGACAATTGCATGAAAAGCTGAAGGAAATGAAGACAAAAATGAAGACGGGCCCAAATAAATCAAATCTTTGCCTTGGATTATAACTGTTTTTGAGGAGATAACCTTAACTCTGTTGTGTTCTGTAGCAAAACTGATTTTCAACATCAAACACTTATGAACCGTCGCTGCGCTGTACCTACGGCGGTGTTGTTGACACGCAGCTCTTTGCATTGAGTCCACAGGGACAGACAAGAACATGTCTATTAGGAAAATCAATAAGAATCAATATCAATATCTACTGCTGTTCAAACCCCGTTAGACACTTCTCTGTGTCTTTATTAGCAGACGCTCGCAGAGCCCCCTGCTGGTCATGATCTCATTATGAAGAAGAGAATAAAGAAAGAACCCTCTGCTATTGATCTGTCGTCATCTGGAGACGACAGGGGGGAAAAGGTACAAAGAGGAAGGACGGGGGACATCAGGGAGCGGCTGGCGGAGACACGTGGGATAAAAAGGAATGAAGTCACAATGGAGGAAGTGGAGCGGAGCAGAAGGATGAGCAGATGAAGAGTGATTATTGAAAAGGGAATCAATGAGGAGAGGAAGAGCCCGGTCACCTTCCTCTTGGACGTGGTGTCGGCTTTGCCTTGGTTCTCACTGTTAACTAGATTGACATTGGATGCCTATTGTAGTCACACACACAGCGGCAGGACATCAACAGTCTACATAATTCAACCGCTTGTTTGGACTGAGACACATTTAAACAGGAAGTGACACAACTGTAAATGACACTGACTGTATACGTGTTGCTTCCTGAGCGTCTGCTTGACATTTAACCCTGGGACAAACACCGATCCACGGCGATCAGTTACCGCACACTGTACGTGGATAGCGAGGGATTAGCGGCGCAGTGAGATTAGATGGCATCACTCAGGTGTGTCCTTTTAGGGAAATTAAATTAATCTGAAAAATTAATAAGAACTCTATCGAGTGGATGGAACGAATGTTAGAAACAGAACAGGGATGGTTCTAAATAACACATGGGCAGACTATGGCTCGAGGACCAGATGCGGCACATTTGGCTTTTTAATCTGATCCATCAAAACTGTCTAAATGATCTTTTTACTCTTTATTTTCATTATATTTCTGCCTTTCCTCTGCATCGCCTACATATCTCCAATAGATGGCATAAAAAATAAAGAATATATTAGCAGCATTGGACTTCAAGCCTCTTCAAGGCTCTGACCATGGAACCATCCCTAGACAGATAACCCTTCAGTGGACTGACCATCCACAAGACGGCTCACTGTTTGGAGCAGTGGGATTTAGACCAGTGGTCCCCAACCACTGGGCCGGGGACCGGTACCGGTCCATGGGTAAATTGGTGCCAGGCCGCAGAGAAAAAATGTTTCCTTTTGGCCCCATCTGGCTATTACTTCCACCTGATCCATACCCATATCAACAAAAGAACTGAACAATAGAATTTTCTTGATGTAAACAACAATAAACTCAAAATGACGCAGAGTCATTGAAAGAAGATTCTAACCTTGTATCCTGGTCTGGTAGGAGAAAATTATAGGCTGTGTGCACTTGAGAAATCCTTGTTGTGCCCATGAAGAGTAATTCAGGTAGGAAGATTTTATAGGTAGGAAAATATTTCAGAACACCGAACACATTATATCTGTAAGTATTTCTCCGGTATTTACCAGTGAATCGATGCCGTCTCTCGTGTCATGAACGAGGAGAGAAATAATTTACATTGTAACAATGCTGAAATGCTCATTTGCACTATAAAAGAGGACTGTCGACTCTTTTCAACTGAATCTATTTCTATCTGTGTGTTTTTTTATCTGTTGCGAGAGCTGAATGAGCCCAGTTTATAATGTTAATGATTGTTTGTGGCAGGTTATTCAGTCCAACCCTGGACAATATTAGTTCACTTTAAATGATGCACAAAGAATCATAGGACTGTTTCAGACAAAATGCTAAAAATAAATATAGCACTTTTTTAGAACTTATATTGAAGTATTGTTCTTTATATTTAAGTAGACTGTTATTTATAGAATGCCTTTAGTCGGACATAACAATGATTCAGGGGAAATCACCTGCATATATTGGTATTGGATAATATCGTCGGATATTAAGTGTTTGGGCAATATTGGATATCAGCACAAGTTAATATCAGACATCCCTATATATTAGGGGTGTTACAATTCACTCACATAACGATCCGATTAATATACGATCCGATTCAGGAACGATTCATAAAAAATATAGAACAATCGATCTAGTTTGATCCGATTCAGTTCAGTCCGATCCAAACCGATCCAAAACGATTCATTTGCACACCCCTAATATATACTGTATATAGTGTATATTAGGG
Organism: Paraplagusia blochii; assembly: GCA_016785265.1. NCBI lineage: Eukaryota > Metazoa > Chordata > Actinopteri > Pleuronectiformes > Cynoglossidae > Paraplagusia > Paraplagusia blochii. The sequence goes on along the minus strand of JAFBJS010002564.1, from coordinate 228,247 downwards.
ATGTGGCGATTCCCTCACATAACAATCCGATTCATATCTCGATTCACAGGCTACGATCCGATTCAGGAACGATTCATAAAAATATTAAACAATCGATCCAATTCAGTTCAGTTCGATCCAAAACGATTAATTTGCACACCCCTACTATATATATATATATATATGTTCATATTTATATTCACATATGTATATTTCTATAGACACATGCATTTATTGCATTCATACTGAGACTCCATTGCTTCCTATATCCTGTACTTCTAGGTATTTATGTGTAATATCATTATTTATTCATTCACCTCCAACTGCAATATCCTGACAGTCACACAACCACCAACAGTTACATTCACTGCTGCAGTCACTTCCCGTCAGCCTTCATCTCCACACTGAAGCCACTGAAGGCAACCTGACGTGAAACCACTGCACCGCCGCGCAACCTGTTACTTCAAACAACGTCTCCTCGACTTCCTAAAAAAGTGAAAAATCTGGAATAAAAGTCTGCGTACTCTTCTTGGAACGTCTTTCTGTCACCTTCACAGAAGGGTCCGTTGCATGAGGACCATGACTCACTGACCTGATGCCTGTGTGGGCACAGGGTTCCTGCACATCATGTATTATTTACTTCAACATACTCACACATCTCTGCTTGCACGGAGTCAAATGACACATCAAAACAGCCTTCAAAAATTCTCCTTCCGCAACCTTCCGTCCAGCACGTGAATGTCATGGCAGAGAAATCTCGGCCTTTTCTTATTTTCCCCAACAGCTGCACAGCGGTTTTTATTTGGTTTATAATTGAAGTTCTTCATCTTCCCTCTTTCCCTCCTCCAGAGAGCAACAACGTCTTATTCCTGCCGAGGTCACAAAGCGAACTCTGAGTTCCAGACCTGCTCTGTGACAAACGATGCCCCTGGCATAACGCTGACGGTAATTTCAAAGTAAAAGACGTCAGAACTGATAAATCTCCGACTTCCTCTTCGTTTGCAGCCCCATTAAAATGTTTTGAAAAAACACATTTTTATCGAGCAGGAAATGGTTCCTGAAGGGTTTAATTAGTGCCACAAATGTGTAGACAGAATTGACTAATCTGTTGTGTTTTCAAATCCCCCAAACCCAAGTGTAGATATGACACAAATAAGAGTGAAAAAGAAAGTACAGTTCAACACAGTGCACATCAATTTATGCAACAGGAACAATTAGGAGATACAATGTTTTTACTTCTTTTTCTTTTTCCTCACCATAGTTATGGATCTGCCTCCAGGAGCCTCCAACGTTCCTCTCAGCCCACTAGCGCCATCTATTAATCTATCCGTTTTCATCCAGTTGTTTGTTACCAGGTGCAACAGTCTCCACGACTGCCACCCAAAGAAAACTGCTTGTAATCGTCTCTCACACCTCTGCACCCAACAATACAGTGGGCAGCTTTGAGCACCTGGGGACCATTAAGTGGGGACGGTGCCTTGCTCGGAGCACCTCAGTGGGAACCTTGCAGCTGGTGGATTTCGAACCTGGAACCTTCCACACCCAACTCTGTTTATTTAACCACTAGGCCATCACACTGCACCGTTGTATCCCTTTATGTACGTCTCTTAGGCACCAAGCGCCGTAACCTAGATTCCTTTTTGCCCTGGAATTGAACCCTCGACTTCCACAGCAATGACAGCGTTATTGCACGCTGGACCACAGCGACCTGCCCCCTTCAGTCACTGCATATTCATCCAATTTTCGTTTTGCCATTTCGACCTGCAGAAATAGCTGAAAGTTTAACGTAGAAGTTTAATAACTAAGTATTAAATCCCTGATTTGCAGGAGGTGAAAAACAGCCGCCTAATTTTGACTGTCACATTAATTTAGTTCAGGTTCTGTGCGTCACCGTGGTGATAACCCAACACTCCAGCAGAGCCCCATAGTCAGAACTAAGTAGCTATCTATATTCATCATCTGCATCCCTCTCATTGGCTCTACATTATAAAGGCCCGGAGGCAAGCGTCGGATTGAGGTGGTGACAAATTACATCCAAACTGTTGTTTATCTCGGAAAACGTTGAGCGAAGCCGATGCCTGCAAAAAATTTAAAAATAAATTAAAAAATCATGCAATCGTGGCTAATTTATTTATGCGGAGCATTTATTTTTTTGATTTTAATTTCTTAAACTTTACGTTGGTTGACAGTTTTTTTGTTTTTTTTTACCATGAATGCTTTTTAACATCTTATATACCCGGTAAGCCGAGTACAAAGTGTAAGCTGTAATGGAAATGTGATATACGCACAATCCTATACATGCTCCAGGCATGGGATTAAGCATAATCATCTCGCTTTGTGCCTATAAAGCTATGTTGCCGTCCTAATTGGACCTTGTGGTGCGGTGCTTTTGATGCTCAAGGATGAGAGCGAGAGAGAGACACAAACAAAAACTGTCAAGCCTATTAAAAAAAACAGCTCTCCTCTCCTCTCCTCTCCTCTCCTCTTCTCTCCTTTCCTCTTTTCTCCTCTCAGCTATTTGGCCCTGCAGCAGATAGAAACATTAAAGCAAAAGCACTTGTTCCTGCAGAAGATCCAGATACGCTCTCACAAACAAGGCATTTATTTATATTCAATTTACAACGGAACGTTATTTCGGCTTCAAACAGTTGAGGAGTGATCTTGGAACGGAGCGAGGCTACACTTTACGCGAACAACACGAGATGAGAGGGTCGGAGATGGAGACGGAGAGAGAATCAAAGATAATCATTAAAGGCCGACAAATAGCCCTGGATCAGGCGGAGGAAGGAACACTGGAAGGAGAAAGACATTAAAAGACAAAAAAAAAGGGGGTGAGATGAGGTGAGAGGGGGTGGAAAAGTGGGGGAGAATTGAAAATCACGTGACGGAGCGAGGGAGTGGAGAGAAATGAAGGAAGAAGCTAAAACAAATGGAGCGAACAGACAGAGAGATGAATGTGTCAGGCAGCTGCAGGTTTTGTACTTTATAACACACCCACAGGGAAATATTTCATGTGAGCAGAGCAGTTTGTGGGGAGTCACTGGGTAAATTTCTTTCTCTGCCTCAGGTGTAAAGAGATACATGTTGATAAATGCCTGAGATGCAAGTACAGAACGGGCCGAGGCCGCGGCGTCACTACGGTTTTAAAGATGCGGAAAATAAAAACAAATTTCTTTTTTTTTTTTTTTTGTAGCGCCAACTCTCCTTAAATGAATTTTGTTCAATTTATTACCGCAGAAGTGTCAGGCGGGGGCAGTAAACGGACAGCGTTTTTCTGGAGCGACTTAAATCAAAGTGTTTAATAGTCATTGCTCTGCAACATGGTGATGAATGAATGTGACTCTAAATGTCCTGGAATAATGTCTGGCCTCATCTGTTTGCGAGGAAGTCGTCTCTAGGACGGAATAAATATGAAGGAGCGAAGGAAACCAGAACACCTTGAAAAGAACGCGGAGGTGTCACACAAAGTGGGTGGAGAACAAAGTGGAGTGGAGAAGAGTTCGTGGTGTGACGCCTTAGGAAAATGAACGCAATTTGATAGAGGGGTTCTAAATAAATTATTACGAAAAAATCAATAATAAAGTCTTTTATTATTCACTAAAACAAATAATACAGATTTAAAAAGGCTTAAAGTTTTGAAGTAAAAATGAGTTTTGTTTAGATCTGTCATTAGCATCCGCATGCATTGCATTGTTAGCAGTTAAAATAACTTGACGCACATTAGCGCCACCTACCAGTCACCTGGGATATGGCGAATAAGTGTAAAGAGTGCAGCAGAGATAAGAAAACTAAAAAAAAAACATGTTTTTGCGTTATATTTCATTTAATTTTTATGAGTGGCAGATTATTATGATAAGATAGAACAGCATTTAACTTGATTAGAGGAACAACACAGACTAGAAGGTTTTGGAGAAAAAGCTAGAGAGGACAGATTGAGATGGTTTGGACATGTTCAGAGGAGGGACAGTGGATACATTGGTAAAAGAGTCATCCTAGAGATGGAGCTACCAGGTAGGAGACAAAGTGGAGATTGATGGATGCAGTGAGGGAGGACATGGAGGTAGATGGAGTCAAAGTAGAAGATACAGGGGACAGGGGGAGATGGACATCACTGTGGCAACACCTGAAAAAGGGACAAGCTGAAATGATAATGTAAAAGTAAAAATTGTAGCATCTATAGTTTTTTTTTCTACCTTTCTATCAGAGGTCTCTTCATGTTGCATGTGACATGCGATACTATTTTGAGTATGGAAGAGCTAGACGGTTTGTTTTTTAGCTATTCTGGTCTATTCTGGCTGCTTTTGTAAACAATTCAAAACTAGGACAAGAAGAACATTTCCGTTCGTTAGATGGAACATCCTCATATTTTCTCCCCACTGTCTTTTCTCACTGACCTGAAATAACATCGCTTTGTGGTGGAAATGGCCTGATTTCTCCCTAAAAAGACAGTCATTAGGCGGCGGGAGCTGCACTGAGCGCGCTCACTTGGAGTTCATGAAGCTCTATTGAGTCAAGATGTTCCTTCTGGATCTGATGCCTAGTACTGATTGTTTTAACGTGACTCAGAATCCCGTCCCAGCAGCTTAACTCAGTCAGGAGGGTTTTTTTTAATCGAAATAATTTGCATTCATTCAACACACAGGACTCCAGGGCAACAATTTGCGATATTTTCTAGCGATTTTTAAGACGAAACACCAAAGCATTTCCTTCCACGGTCATAAAAGCCAATAATCAGTCAGCGGTTGATAATGTTCTGTGATCAACAGTCTCTGAGGCTGTGAATGATCAGTTATGTGCTGACAGTTTCGTAGCTGTTGTTACTCTCGGGATGATCAGCCGTGCCTTCTGTGACGACGGAAAGAAAAAAAAACTGCTCTGCTGCTGCTGCGGACGCTCGTAAATCAGTTAATCTGGTTTCTGCTGAAACACTGCCTCGAGTGTTGACATTTGTGATTGCTGCATTAATAATAAATTACTGGTCCTGCTTGGGTTATGAAGGATTTCATTGTTTTTTTTTCTCTTGGTCTCTTGGATATGAACAGTGAGTAAAAATAAGTTTGGTGTGAGCTTCTTTTTAAAGTTTTTTCTCTTGTCCTTGTGGCGTCCCTCGAGGTTAGATGTTGAGATTAAGGCTCAGGTTAAGGTTTGTTGTTAGTCTGGATGTGATGGACTTTTCTTTAGATCACACGTACTGCCCTTGAGACCGCACAATGACCGCTACTAATCATCTTCATCCACTTATCTGTCTAATTAGATACAAGGTCTCATGGGCAGGAGTCTCCACGACTGCCACCCAAATCACACTGCACCATAGCGCTATGTTCAGTATACCTCAATGGAAACCCGGCAGCTGGTGGATTAGAACCTGAAGCCTTGCAGACCCAGTCCACTTCTCCAACCACGAGGACACCACTGCAGCCTGAACTAAAACTAGTAAGATGTAAAAATCATACCTAACGGCTAAAATGTCAAATTTTACAGCATTCCGTGCACCATCCATAGGGAGAACGGAGGGATCCAGCCCCCAAACCTTAGTTTGGCTCAATTGTTTGCATAGATCAACACTGCCCCATGTTCTGTAGAACATATTGTGGATGCAGTACATATGTTGGGTCTGCAGGTGGCAGGACTGAAACCTGCACAGTGAAGAATCTCACTAACAACCTGTGCTTTACTGTCAATAAGAGCTTTGGCTTCTTTCTTTGGTTTCAAAACCAAAATGTTAAAATTATACCTTGAGTCTTGGTCTATACGATGGTTCTGAATCCAGTTCCACAAAGAGCTGCTGTGGCTGCAGGTTTGGAACCAAAATCAACTTTCTAGAGACTCAGAGCAGTTGATTGGTTGGACCAAAAACCAGCTTGTTTGACACCCATCTGATGTTACAGTCATGGAAAAAATGATTATACTACTCTGCTGTTTTCTTCAATTCCTTGTTCATCTTAATGCCTTGTTCCACTAAAGGTTTATCATCTGGGGGAAACAATGAACACAAAACCATCTAATGACTAAAAGCACTGTATTTGTCAGTACAATGTTATTGCTAGTGATGTAGGAACGGAAGTGATTTTTGTCACTGTCAATAAAACCATGCAAAATGACCAGAAATCAGCTCTGGAATTAAACTTAATTATTGTTGTTATTATATTTGTCCAGATTAATGTAGATTAAGTGGAAGCAGACTTTTAAATGGACAAGAAATTAAAGAAAGAGTGGACTAATCATTTTTCATGATTGTATATGTAGGGATGATTGGACAAAACTTTTTCATGTCTTTTAAAAATAACAATTTAGACATTTTAGTAACTACTGATAACAATATCCATCTGATCTCTTCTTTTCTTTTACAACAATATGTCTTTCTGTCTCTGCTGGAGCTACAGAGTCAAGTTTTGGACTAAGATATTCGATCAAACAGGTTACACTCAATTTTTTGTATATCTGATCCAGAATTTTTGATCAACCCAGACCTGAAGGGGCAGTGGTGGCCTTGAGGTTAAGGCACCAACCGCCAGGTTACCACTGAGGTCCACCGTGCAGACAACGTCTCCACTCACTGCTCTCAGGTGCTCAAAGCTGCTCACTGTTGACTTTGGTGATGGGTTAAACACAGAGATCAAATTTCTTATCACAACGACACAATGACCAGGAGTTTGTTTCCCTTCCTTCCTGAAACCAAACCTGACCCTCACCCTTAATTCTGTGCAAGGACAAATTTTGGACCAATACAAGAAATGTCCATTCATTCATCTTCATCTGTTTGTCCACTGCTGGGTTGAAGGTGCAGCTGGCACCACCCAAATCACATTGCACCATGTTGTGAGCCTTCCTGTGAATGGTGAGTCCACAAGAAGTTATGTGGGTCAGTACAGTGCTGTGCTCACCGACGTGTTCATTAACATCATTTCCTAGGATTAATTAGACTAATATTTAGTCTCACATTGAAACTCTTGCTTATTCCCAAAGTCAAACTTGTAAAAATCAAATTAATCTTCAGTTTCCCGGAAGCTTTGTTAAAGTTTTCTCTGGCTCTCGGCCCAGTTGGTCGCCTTTTTATTGAGTTACGGCGATGATGATCCAACCTGTCATGGCCTGTATTCACTCAGCCACTCTTATAACACCAGAGCAGATGGTGAAAACACGCACGCAAACACACACTCACACTCCAGCGCTCCGTGGAGCAACCTCACATTCCCGGTCCTTCCCCGACTCTCGCCCACTCAGACCATCTCTCCTTCTGCTTCCTCACACCAGTTGGAATTTAGAGGATACTCTGGAGTAGAGATTTGTTTGTTCCCGCACTAAAATGACTAAAAATACACCTCGGCTGCTTCGTTTGCATTGTTGCCTTCTAACTAGTACAAGGGTGGTGCTGTAAACGGAGGATGACCGAGTTTTTTTTTTTTTCCCCGACACGTGCCTTGGCGTGCGCGGGTGTTTACAGTGGATGTGCGCAATTTTTCCCTCCCATAGATTTCATATTTTATGAGCTTCAGAAAAACATCACACCTTGGAAAATGACTGTGTGGAGCACAGATGTGGAGGATCTACTGAGGGCTGTTGCCATGCAATAAAACCAGGCACAGGTTGGAAACTAAAGTAAACAACCTACGCAGGAAGCAACACATGCCAATATTTCAGAAACACTTTTACAGCATCTCGCGGGGTCTTTTTACGGCTCTTCCAGACTCACTGTGCGGTCCGGCTCTGATATTGGACATCTCGATCACTTTTTTTGAAGCATTTATGCAACATTTAGGACACGCAATCACTGACATGGACGTCAACAGGTCTGGTGACAGGACATGTAACACTCGACCTCAGGGTTTAGTGTGAGGTTGTCACGGTGGTTTTCCTCCCCGTACGTGTGACATGTGATGAAACATGATCTGTCGACCGTCGTCTGTGATGCTGAAGCTCCCGGTCGGTCGGTGGGTCGCTTGATGACGGCTGTAATTTTGAGGTCAGAAGACACGAGGCGGCCCATGGCCAAAGGCTTATGGATTGTGCCCTCGTGATTTACTGCAGGTACAGACCCGTGCACAAACATGCAGCTGCTGCCGACTGCAGGGTTCAACACATGCAGGTCAGTGAAACAGTCACTTGTGCAACTTTTCCTACGGTTAGAGGGACGTAGGGCAGGGCAGACGAGAAGCAGGTTTGTCTGGAGAGCAGGGGTGAATGCCATCACCTTTTATAGACATTAACAATGGCAAGGCTGCACTTAACACACACACACACACACGATTCAAAATATTTCTCCAGGCTCAGGTCAAACAGGGGACACGAGATCTTTGAGTGATGCAACTAAAAACGATGAGAAATTGCGTAATTTGTTACATTTTCCGGTAACATCCGACTTTCTGAGCCGCACACGTGACAGAACAAAGAAAAACAAACTCAGAAGAAAACAGATTTGATAGAATCAGAGAGGAAGAAAACTCTTACCTTTGCGGTAGTTCACCGGTTTGGACTGCATGGAGAAGGTTCCCATTACAATCCCCATGTTGACTCCTGGCTCCTCAGACAGACTGTTAGGAAGTGATTGAGTGTGTGTGTGTGTGTGTGTAATCAATGTGTGTGTGTTTGTAAGTGTTGTAATCAGGTTAGTCCATCAGGCTGCTGTTTGTGTAAAAAAACACGTTTCACTTCTCATGCTGCCTCACAAACACACTGGACTCACACTGCTGCTGCTGCTGCTGCTGCTGCTGCTGCTGCTGCTGCTCCAGAGTGTGTGTGTGACTGTGTGTGTGAGTGTGTGTGTGTGTCCAAGTGAGAGAGTGAGTGACAAAAAGAGAGCGAGTGTGTGTGAATGAAAACACAAAGGTGCTCTGAGCTCTACCTTTGTCTACGTTGTGACTGAATCTGCCTTCTTCACATCCTCTCTCTCTGTCTCCCTCCCTCCTCACTCTTTCTCTCTCTCTACTCCTCCGTCTCTCCCTCTCTCCTTCCTCCCTCCCAGTGCGCTCCCCCCACCCCTCCACCGCCACACTGTCATTCCATCAATTCCTCTTTGCCTCTTTATGCATCTGCCCCATCCTCTGTCTCCCTCTCTCTATCTCTCCTTCTCCCTCCTCTCTTTTCATCCCAGCCTGTCTGTCTCCGTCTGTCTCTGTTCGCTGAGGAAACGGGGATTGCACACTGTTGCACAGGAAAAGACAGACGGGGGAGAGGGTAAAAAGGGAACCCTCTGAGGTTGGAGGGGCATGACTGAAGTCACAGAACAGTCAGAGGAGAAATGGATCAGAAAATGGAGAGGACACAAGAAGAGGGGAGACAAACACAGAGGAGAAAAGGGTTTGGGGAGAAATAGAAGAGAAAGACGGAGCAAAATGAAGAGCGAGAGATCCAGAGGAGAGGGTTGGGGGACACGGGGGGAAAGTGGGGAGGTGGGGAGGCAGACTTGTCCATGCTTGTAATTCAGCAGACAAACAGTCTCAGTGTGAGAAGTGTGTTTTTGGCTTTATCTGGACATGGACATGTCTGGGAGCTGGGTGTGTGTCTGTGTGTGTGTGTGTCTGTGCGTGATGGTTATTACTCAGGCGGTGGGGTGGAGGGTGGAGGGTGGTGGGGGGTGGTGGTCAGGGACAAAGCCCGGTACATCTGACACCTCTGCTGAAATGCCAGCTCACATATGTCCGTGCCAGCGTCAACACTCGATATCGGACACATTAAGGCTCAGGACGGGATGAAAACATCGACTACACACATCCACCCCCACGGCAACAACAACCACCACAAAAACGACCCCGGGAGAATGACGTCAGTCCACTTCACACATGCACACAAGTGTCACTCACTCTTAACCCTGTCCTGCCCTCTGATTGGCTGTGACACTGACAGTATTGACTGAAGCCTCCATTGGAATTCCTCGTGTGGCTTTGGTCAAGAAAACAATTTACAGGCGAGCCATCGCTGGTGTCAAGTCGAGGCGACAAAGACTGATGATGAAGTCATTAAGGGCCTGGATGTTATTGAAAATCTGCAGCCGTGTGAATTTAAAGTAAACACAAGAAGAAAAGAGGGAAAAATGTGGAAAAACAGGATCAGGAGTTTGAGAAATTAGATGAAAATGAAATTTCTAGATGTGTTTTATTTGTGTCGGCAAAGATTATTATTGCCAAAGGTTTTACAGATTTTTTTATATATATATATTCCTCGTACTATATCAGACCTGGGCAAACTAAGGCCCAGGGGCCAGATGTGGTCCTTTCGGTGTTTTAATCCGGCCAAGCCAAACTTGTCCAAATTACACTGTTAAGTTATTTTATCGTTATCCTTCTATCTTTTCTCTTCAAAGCCAGCATTTCGCACTCATCATTTATCGTAGTTCTTGCAAATTGTAGTACCACCTGTGGCCGAGAGTCAAAATAATTGCCCAGGCCTGTACTATATAGTAGTCATGGGGGTGTACAGCACCACTAATGGTGGCGCTCTGTAACTACACAATCTTTTTGGTCAAAATCCAATTTTTGTTTGTTTCTTATTCTTTAACATTACACATGACAAAGACTGAATTAAAATACATGGGGTTCTCAACATGAGGGGCGGGGCTATTAGAAGGCCAAATACCATTCTATTTTCAGTATTATTTATGGCAAAATGAGTATTTAATTCATCTAAGGGGGCTTTGAATTGCACATACAGCACCACCCGCAGTGCAGGTTTAATACTACAATGGGACACCTACTGACAGCTCCACGCTCCATGTTTAAGAATACAAAAGTCCAACTTCAGTGCCAACTCAAGCACAGACAGCAGTTACCTCAAAAAGAGAAAGGTAATATATCAAAGTGGGGGGAGGAGGTCCTTAAACGCACCGCACAGCCACCACGCTCACTGTGGTTCTGATTAAATTCTGAGAGCACGGCTGAGCAGACCAGATAAGAGAGCGCGATTCGCTGTCGAGATGGTGTTTAACTTTTGTGCAGTGGAAACGTAACACATGTAGCAGCAGAGACGGGAGAGGACGCCGCGAGTCCAAACCCTCGGAGCCGAAGTTGATTTAAGGAAAGAAGTCGGGCAATAAAACGAGTGCCGTAAAAGCTAAAGAAACATTTTTGACCTTGAAACTGAGAGTGACAACCCAATCATTCAACAGTCTGGTGGGGACACGTGGCATGATTGAAGACTCCTGCAGAGAGAAAGAGGCAGAAACCAGAGGTGATATTACTCTGTAAAGTGTTGGATGGAGGTCAGGACTGAATCGGAGACGCTGCGTGAAAGTGAGAATCTTTAAAGTGATGAATGGAACGCTGAAGATTTGCCATCTGCTCCATATTCAGCACAGCAGCAGCAGCAACTCATGGAACTTACATCTATCTTTTTTGTCTTCTAAGACACAATAAAATCTAAAGGTCTTTGTTTTTCCCCAGAAGATACTTTTAACACAGTAACCTTGAAAGTTATTCCTTTCAGAGACGTTCCTTCAAGTGGTGCCAAGTGGAAAGTAGGGTGTCCTTCTGATGCTTGGCAGCCTTTTATTCTTGGCCGAGTTTCTTTTACAGCATTTATTTTTTCAAGTGATTGAACAGATCTGAAAAGTATTTGTTATGCATCAAGCATAAGTCGTCAAACTAATACTCCTGTCATGTGTCAAATTATACTTTCTGCTCAGGTAAGACGGAAAGTGAGCGGTTGGAGGTTCGCGGAAGTCTCAACAGTGCCCTCTATGGGCTGTCAGTGTGATCATAATGATCATGTATAACTATATATTTTTTTAAGTTATGAACCTAAATGCAAAAAGGTGCGACTTATAGTCTGGAAAATACAGTTCACCTTGACGGAAAGCCACTAAATCGCATATAATTTCATTTTTTTAATGCAATTGCTAAATTTGCAATAGAGCTAATCGTCAAAATTATTTTTAGATTATTAATTCCTTTTATGGAATAATGTTTATATGTAAATGTATAAATATTAAAATATATAAAAAAATGTCCATTTTTATCAGCCTGATATTATTGGCCCTAAATTATATTATGTAATGTGCAATAGATTATGTATGTTATTATATCTGTAAAAACCTGTATTGATTTTTTTCCTGCGATAATAAAACCCTAATAATTCAATGCCTAAGTTTGCCCACATGAAATGTGCATTTTGGGGATAAATGGCTGTATATTAAAATGAAAGTCACCAGATGGCAGCATTGCAGCTCTTTGAAGGATAGCAATCATTGTGACTTTGTTCTTCACACCACTGCACACAAAGAAATGTCACCTCTGCCTTTAACCCATCACCAAAGTGAACAGTGGGCAGTGGTGACCGTGCCATGCTCAGTGGACCTGGCAGTTGGTGGATTCGAACCTGGAACCCTCCAGTCCATAACCACTAAGCCACCACTGCCCAGTATGAAAACAACACTAGCTGATTTCTAGATAATTCTATGAAGTAACTGAAAGTTCAAACTCTCCATTTTTGTTATTTATGATATAAAATTTCCCAGAAGGAAAACGTTCACAAATCCAATTTCACCCTGTGAAGATAATCCAGGTATTTTATTGTTGTAAACCTCTAAAACAGAGTGATTATTTCAGTGATTTAAATGATGTAAATCCATTCTCTAACGTAAACAACATCATTCAACTGCTGCGTTGCTGCAATAAAGGAAACAGCAACAAGTTCATCACATTAGGCCGACGCTAAACCTTGGCATCATCCACACTGTTGTCCCAGCGGCTGTGGACATCGCAGGCGACTGGACACTTATCCTTCATCTTTTTATTAGGCCTCAGAGGAGAGACCTTTATGAGACAGAGGTGACTGTCTGCGTGAATGGATGCAAGACAGAGGGACGTCAACGTGTGCAGCCTGTGGGGTTGAAAGGCAGAAAGTGTGTGACAGCAGAGAGAGAAGGTGTTGACAGGCGGAGGAAATGTGGCGAGCAGCTGGTGAATAATAAATTGGCTGGTTAGTCTCTGCCTGGTCTTATCAGAGCCGATCTGGATGGAACCTGTCGTGATGATGACCACACGGAGGAGAGGAGACCAGGGCAGCCCGGCTGGGGAATTAGGAGGGAAGGACGGAGAACGTGTCGAGACAGGGGAGAGTGGGAACGGGCGGAAAGTGAGACAAATAAGGGTGGAGAATTTGGGAAGCGAGACAAATTGGTGGAGGTCGAAGCAAAGGGAAGGAGGGGAGAAGGGATTGAGGGGAAGGAAATGGGGAGAAGGGAAGAGATAGAGGTTAGGGAGGAAGGAGGAAGGAGACATTATAGGGGATTGAGGGAGTATGGAGAATGACAGAAACAGAATTCTGGGACGAAAAAAGGAGAGAAGAAAGAGATGAAGGAGGTGAGATGAGGAGTGAAGACTCAGTCTGCTCACTAACAGGTCCCTCGTCCTTGGAGTCATCAGGACAAACAGATTGATTTAGTGAGAACAGGACCAAAGGAGACAAGTCCAACCAACCGTCCTTGTAGACATGAATTCAGCCTCTCCTCACTTCCTTCTCCCTCACCTCCTCCTCCCAAACCTTCGTCTGTTCCTCCCATGAAACGTCCCGGTCCAAGCTGTGCAGCGAGGCCTGACTGCGATCGATGTGCAGAGAGTAAACACAGCCAACATCATTTAGGCTCCGCGATCGGTGTCTGATACATATCACCATCACTTAAAGGCCCATTTCACACTAACGACTACAAACAAATGACCTGGGTTTGTTTCCAGACAACACTTTAAAAATCATTTTTCGGCTGCACAATGGAGTGAAACCAAAATGTATTTACTTTGCAAACACAGTGAGGGGAGGGATTTCACCCTGAGAAAGTATTTGCTCAATATTCTGCTTGTTTTTTAAGCAGTGTGTGTTTTCATGGACAACAGGCCAGTTTAGGAAATTCTCTGAACCAAGATGACAGATCCGGATCAGGAAAATGTTCTTCAAATATTCTTCAAATGTCATTACCAAATTTTCCAGGCTTTAAGTGCCCCTATTTTCATCCTTTGGTAATTTGTATTCAGGTGTGACTTTTGTATTAAAATATATAATTTTTCATATTTACTATTATCTCACTGACAGCCACTAGAGGGCAAACTAGTTGGTTAGTGTGGCTTATACTCTGCGGTGACTCATAATTTTTTTTTTCTTTTTTGTGCATATTTGGCTGATGAGACTTATACTCCAACATTTTAATAATAACTTTTGGCTGCACAATGGAATGAACCCAAAATGTATTTACTTAGCCTGAGAAGTTTTTGCTGAATATTCTGCTTGTTTTTCTGCTAAATGATTAGAAATGTGAGTCAAACCTTAACCAGTATAGATGCCAATGTGTTCGTGGACAGTTTTTATTACCAGATTTTTACAGGCTATAAGTAAAAATCACACTTCTTCATCCTTTGGTAAGTCATATTCAGGTGCGACTTTTGTATTAAAATGTATCATTTCTTATATTTATTTACCTTTCACTGACAGCCACTAGAGGGCAAAACTAGTTGGCTAGTGCAACTTATACTCCAGGGTAACTCATATGTTTGTATGTTTTTTTTTTCTTTTTTGGGCATATTTGGCTGGTGCAACTTATACGTCAAACTGACTTTTAATCTGGGAAATACAGTATTAAATCTGTTTTAGGGTCAAATCTGTTTGGTTTAGATTTTTTGTTGTTGTTTTTTCTTAGTACTACTGCTGCCAACAGCTTTTCCCAAAAAAAAAAAAAAAAAAAAATTGCCAAAGCTTTGAAAGTTAATGCTGTGCCTAAAAAACCCGGATAAAATAACATCTACTATGTATCTACTATATATCTACTATATATATACATATATGAGTACGAAGTGAATATAGGCCATGATGAAATAAGCACCTGTTTCACTTTAAACCAGATGCTTGGGATGTGACCCACTGGACCAAATAATTCTGCTGACTGTGGAGAAATACCTATGAAACAACATCCTTCATCCAGACCTGTCTTGAAGTAAATAGTTCTCGGAGAACTGACCACAGACCCAGATCACTTGAATCCTTCATTTGCATTTATTGACCCATAACTTATCAACTTTGACAACTTGGTGGTCACTGTTAATTTAATGAGCCATCTGTGTGTGTGTGGTGCACAAACACTTTTTTTTTCAGTTTTCTACAAAGACTGAGTGACTTCAGATCAGACCACAGCACTGATTGATTTAACACTGAAATAGAAAAAGTCAAACATTTGTCTTTAAAACAAATCCAAGCTCAGCCATAAAATTTTCAAAACTGGTTCAGGCGACAAGAGTTATTTATTCATTCCATTCAATGCAGCTGTTGAAAAAATCTATTTGAGTTTTTCTGACCACACTACAAACGCAGTGTTGTTGCATTCAAGGTATTTTCATTCTTCATTTCCCTGCAGGTAAAAAATAACAACACTCTGTGGCTGAAGTTTTTTACACTTTATTATGATATTACCTGGTAATATCTATATATATTATTGATGCAAGCCATTGTATCAGTTTTACAAAAAGTGAGCTGCTATGCTGCCATCTGGTGACTTACAGTTTAATATACAGGCGTTTATCCCCAAAACAATTTTTGGCACCGGTTATTTAGTTTATCCTATCGAAGGAACAACCAATACTATACTTATAGACTTAACGTAGTGTGGTTGGACATCCCTAGCAAGTTCTGTTGTTTAAAAGTACAACAAAAAAATTATTTTAAGTTAAGTAATGTAAGTAGTTATTAGTTACTTTTACAATTTAGTAACTATGACAAAACTAGTTACTTTCTTTAGAGCAGTAACTAGTAAAGTAATAAGTTACTTTTTTATAGTAACTTGCCCAACACTGAAAAAAAAATATATGAGGGGACGGTGCCAGGCTCAGTGGACCTCAGTGGTAACCTGGCAGATGGTGGATTTGAACCTGAAACCAAGTCTCTTTCCTCAACCACTGTCCCAATAAGGGATAATAGTTATATCGGTCAAGATCAGGCATGTAATAATAAACTGGTGCCGACTGTGGTCAATCTGGAAATCTGGTGTTGTTGTTTTGGTCATTAGAAGTGATGATCTAGTGTTTCAGAAAGTTGACTTGGTTCCACAAGGGTTTAGGTTTGAATCCACCAGCTGCCACGTTGCCACTGTGGCGCTCTGATCGTAGCACCATCCTGATTTACAAAACTTCCCCCACCCACAGGGAATCGTGGAGACTGCTGCCCCTGCAACCGTGACTGAAGATGAATAAATGAATGTTGTTATTTACTATGTATTATCCGTTCATTGGTTTTAACTGTGATCGTTCAAAGAATCCAAACTCCCAAAGCCGATTTAACCATCAGTTCATTCATTATCACTGCATTTCTCACACATCACCCGACAACTTCCTCTGAGTCACAGAGCATCTGACGTCAATCAGACAAAATGGTTTTATATTATGGTTATTATCCTCAGGTTTTTTCACTGCAGATTAGTCTATAATTGCGACACAGCTCCGATATAAAGGAGGCATTTTTATTTTAGTGTCATGCGGGAAACTGAAGCATCTTATTAAGATGGAATCCTTGTCTGCAGCCGACCATTTATCTAAACTTTATTAGAAACTGCAGGTTTCAACTAAACCAGACCTGCAGACTAACGGTGGTGAGCAGTTTGAACAGACTAATCAGAGAAAACAACATTAGATTTGAAACTGGAGAATCTCATTTCTCTCTCAATCTCTGCTCTCGGCCCCCTGAACACAATCTGCTTCCTGTCTGAAGCTCTGTGAATCAGAGCATTACCCAGAAGGATTCACCTCTGCTCACCACCCACATACGTTATGTCATCCTGACAAGATGGGGGGATAAAACTCCTTAACACCTCAACGGTTTTATTTTGGATTATTAGGGTGAAACTTGCAATGCATTTATGGGTTGAGAGTTAAAATAATTAAAAGTTTGTCTGTTTAAAAAAAAAAAACAAAAACAAAAAAAACTTTTTTATTTAGGTCCTGTAGGTGGCGCTATACTTGGCCCTTGCAAGCTTTACCACCTATCCCTCAACTGTTGTTATACTATAATGCTGTACGACAGTAAAATTGTAGGATTAATACCAGTGTTGGAAGTAACACGTTATTTGTAACGCCGCTATGTAACAAAACTACTTTTCTCGGTAACTAATAACGTAATGCGTTACTTCCCCATTCAGTAACGCAGTTATTGTTACTGAGGTGTAGAGGGGCTTCGTTACACGTTACTATCTGGTTTCTCTCAGCCACTGAGAGAGGGCTGTGTGATTGGTTGACATAGGTTAACGTTTCAGGCTAAACCAATCGGAAAAGAGACCTGGGCGGGTCTTCTTGCCTTATAAGGAAATAAACCGTCACACGCATGACATGGTACAGCAGCACACACCCACAAGCAACAGGACGGCATTATTATTATTTTAAGTAAAGTAACTAGTTTTGAATTGCTTTAGTAACTAGTAATGTAACTAGTTACTTTTTCATAGCAGTAACTAGTAAATTAATAAGTTACTTTTTTTAAAGTAACTTGCCCAACACTGATTAATACTACTGTACGTCACTACATTGCGCAGTTGGAGGTTCACAAAAGTCTCTTCAAAGTCACAACAGTGCCCTCTATTGGCTATCAACGTGAACATAATGAACATGTTTAGTTATGTATTTCAATAGATAAGTTGTTAACCTATAACAAATGTTGCAACTTATAGTCTGAACAGTACAGTTAACACCGATTGAAAGTCATTAAATCACAGTAATTGCTTATTTTCTGATGGAGCAAAATCAAATGTTCTTACTTGCAAACAGCAAAATCACATGACAGCTCATTCTTTTCACTCAAGGTCAGGTGTGCAGTTATTTCAAGAGCTGGAAACTCAAGTGTGTGACGCTAAATATAAAATGTCTGTATGTTGGAATGGATTATTGACAAGAAAAAAAATATTATTCCTCACTCTTCTAAACTTCACTATTGCTTTCATTTCAATTATTAAAATGGTCTTGTAGGAGTTTTAGGAATTTTATTTCCTAATAAGGATTTCCAAAATAAGATTTCAGATCCTGGCTTTAAGGCTTTCCTTCTGCAAAAGCTACAAATTAGTGCCGCAGATTCCCGTGAGGCGCAGCTGTAAAAGACAGATTTAAGTGAAGTGCTTCGGTGATTTCCGTGTGAAATGACTACAAACACCTCCACTCGTCTCTCCCTCTGTGTCTCCCCTTTCTCCACCCTCAGCAGATGAGAGTGATGGAGGTGTTAATTGTATGCAGCTCTGGGGCTGCTTACACGGTTATGGAGGAGGGGGGTGTTGACGGGGTACAATATTATTATATGTTATATTACTTTGTATGCACAGAGCCCCCCAGTGGCAGGTTAAATGTGATATGACAGCGTTTTTGTGAGTCCAGCACGGTAACATTCACACCTTCATGGTTCACATATGCAAGAATTCGCATGTGGCGCAGCTGTCATTTACTCATCCTTCCTTCCTTCCTTCCTTTCCTTCATTCCTTCCGTCTACAGATAAAAGTGCGGCCAATTCCCCCATGAATAGTCGAGAGACACGTAGTGAATATCTGATATTGACACAGTGTAAAAGGAGCTGCTGAATATTTCAGTGAGCGCTTATGAAGAACACCTCAGATGCCAGTCCTCGTGGCAAAAGACCCGGGGACTGGAAATTCATCTCCGTCTGTCTCAATGAGACGTTTGAGGTTGTGTCGTTTCATTGCAGAGAATCAGAAGACGGTGAATTTTTAAAGCTTCATTTGCTCCAGACTCATCTTTACTTCTGCTCTTATCTGCTCTGACAACGTGGGGGTGAGTTGTGGAAGGCAAGTATGGGTGAGAAAAAGAGGAAAACTCCATCTCCCCCTAGTGGAGAGTCTGAGAAAACAACCACAGTATGAGGAGATAAGACCCAATTAACACATTTGGTCACATAATGATTAGTTTAACTGCTCTCTAATGAAGACTTGCAATCATCCAATCACAGGACAGCTCCTCAGTGCATTCACACTATAGAAAAGGTCAACAATATCTGACTACTTTACACTACACAGCAGAACTGGTGCAAATAAAGATCCTTTTTTCCTGTGGGGGCGCTATCGAAGCTTACTAAAACACTTGTGTGGAGTTAAGTGCACAAGCTGAGATTCTGTTTATTTATGACTAATATACACATCACACATTGAAATACACATTTTTATCTTCAATAAACTTTAGTTTACATTTTAGGAAAATTGATTTCTTTAGTTGGCTGACGTCAATGGAGTTGCAACATTGCCATCTGCTGGATTTATTTGTAAATGTATATACTGGAATGAATGTTACATAAGTAAAAGAACAAAGAAAAATACAAGCAGAGGGCAGCATCACCACCGCCAAGAAACTCCAGGTTCATAACTAGGATGTTTTACATGATATTTATTTTGATTTTAAAAAATATGTGTTTCACGTTTGCTTTATTTTATTTTTTTCAGAGTTGTCTTCAAAGGAGGGTTATTTGGATTTTCAAGAACAGTGACATTTTTATTTTAAAATTATACTAAATTATACAGCTAGACAAGGTCTGTGTAGATGATAGATTTCTACGGTCACCATTTGGAAAATGCAGGTGACTGTGGGCCTTTGTTTCTCTAAACTCTCATTCATTTTTCATTTTCTGTGTGTTTGTGTGTCAATTTCCAGCCAAACAGGGCTTTGTCTTTTTAGCTGCTGTGCCCAGAGCAGAACAAAGTGCCTTGTTCTGCGTCCAGACAGGTTGGATGTTTTGTGGCAGAGAGAAGCAGCAGAAAACAGGCTGCACTGAGAGGATAAGTGAAATCATGCTGACGGCTCCACACATCCAGTCTGGTGGTTCATGGAAAGGAAGGAAGCTCAGGATTCACGCAGGTTTATATTTAATGCAGGGCAGTAAGTGAATTTAGACCAATCAAATCAAAGGGATTTGGTCTTAATGTCCTGCAGCAAACACACAGGTGAGTGAAGAGAGGCTGTTATTATTATTCTGTAGGATTCTGATGTAGGGAATAGAAAAGGCAAATCATAAAGATGAACTGGACTTTTACACAAACTGTAATGTTGGAATGTGTTTTTATCTACATTTATCTAATGAGGTGAGTTTATTTACTGTAGTAGTAGAGAAGTACTACTAGTAGATTAGCAGTATTGATATTAGTAGTAGTAGAAATAATAGTAGTAGCAGGAGTAATAGTAGAGTAGTAGTACTAGGAACAGAAGTGGCAGTAGTAGATTAGTCATACTAGTAGTAGTAGAGTGATACTACTAGTACTAACAGTAGTAGCTGCAGCAGTAGTAGTAGTAGTAGTAGCGACACCAACACAGTAGTAGTAGTACTGGTATCAGTAGGACTAGGAGTATTAGTAGTTGTTGTATAGTAGTGGCCATAGCAGCAAGGCAGTAGTAGTTGTAGGGGTACAAAAAGTAGCAGTAATGGAAGTAGTAGCACTAGTAGTAGTAGTGGCAGTGGTAGTAATAGTGGTAGTAGAAGTACTAGAACTACTAGTACTTGTACTAGTGGTAGTAGTAGTCATAAAGTAGTAGTATAAGCAGCAGCATAGCAGTAGTATTATTAGAGGTAGTAGTGATAGTAGTAGCAGTAGTAATAGAAGTATTAGTAGTAGTAGTAGTAGTAGAGTAGTAGTCTTAGTGGCAGCACTGCAGTAACAGTAGTAGTAGTAATAATTGTAGTAGAAGTAGTAGTAATAAATCAAGAAGTAGGAGTAATAGTTGTAGCAGTAGGAGTAGGAGTAGTAGTAGTATTCGTGGCAGTAGTAGGAGTAGTATTAAATCTCATGTGTTGTGCGGTTTCTGGGCTACAACATTTCCTCAGTACTACCAGCAGAGGTCAGTGTTGCTCTGGCAGACGCGGCTCAGTATATTTTTACTGTTAATACTTTATTGTAGCATTGGCTCCGTGTTTTCTCCTTCATCAGCAGAGCGAGGCTGATGATGTTGAGCTGCTGCTGAGGGACTGACAGTAAATCTATTCTTTTCTCACAGTTTAACACTTGAGCTACAACTCCTTCATCACCACGACCTGAAGAACTGAAGAGGAGGCGGAGTCTGTAATTAAGAAGAGTGGGTTGGAAGTTCTGCTTGAGTTTGGAAAGTATTTATTAATTTTTATTAACCTCTCATAAAGGAACTAGGAAAACCTTTATTTTCACCTCAAGTTATTTGTGACGTCGCTGTTAGTATAAACACTAATATAAATATTAAAAATATAAATATTAGTAGTAGTAGTAGTAATAGTATTGCCTTCAAAAAAGTTGGTTACCATGGTAACTAACGCTCTATATTTGTCTGTTGTTTTATTTGTGCTTTTTTTTTCCTCTCTTTTTTGTCGAACGTCCAATTTTCTCATTTTCACAGCCAGCCGAGTCGATCCCTCTAGACTCCGTCCAGATTTTTACAGCAGCTTGGCACAGGTTGAATGGCTAATGCTTCTATTTTGCCAACTCTCTGACTATGTGTGCAGATGTATAACAAACACAAGTCGGACAAACGCACCAACGAGACACTAAATTGCTCCTGGACACATCGGACGACAGCAAAGAAATGGAGTGAAGTCTGGATCCGGTTCACCATTTCATCAATCAACTGAACATTAAGAAAAAAAAAGCATAGTTCTGATATAAGATCATTTTCTTTTATCTTGGTAAAAACTTTCATATCACATAGTTTTGACCATTGGTGACATAATCAGTTAACTGTTAATCTCTCAACCAATGGCTGCTGTTCCCTGAGCCTCTGTGACCATGACAAAAAACGATAATAATGGTTAAAAAAGCTAGCTAATATTACTGATCTGATAATAGCAAAATTACATAATATCTGTAATAATTATTATCTTTTTTCTCCTATATTGGAAACCCAACAGCACAATCCCTGGGTTTAACCAAATGACGTTAATCTATTAATAGCCTGGGGGACAAAGGCCACTAGATGGCAGCAATGCAGCTAATTTAATCAATCTCATATTCATACAGTGGCTTGTACAGATAAGCAAAATAAAATCAGCAGGACTTTACTAGTATTAGTTAGACATCCCCAGTGCACACACAGTACACACACACACAGGTATGTATATATATATATATATATATATATATATATATACATACCTGTGTGTGTGTGTAAAAATAATTAAATGATGTACTTATGTACTTCCATTTTCAGTTGTTGTTCAGAATACATTCCAGTTCAGCGCTGATTTTTCCTGCATCCATGAAGGCAGCAGTGAAATACAAGCACAGACTAAACACACAAAGGCTGTCGAACCACAATCATCATCAGCTGATTCTGGATCAGTGACAGCAATAAAATTTAGAGTCAAATTAACAGCAGTCCACGGTCAGTGGAGCTCCATAAAGGGTCAGTCGTGGACCAACATGTCTGAACCTCCAGGAGAGTCGTATCAACGAGCTACGATGTCATTAACGACAACATCAGTGCATAGAAACACAGAGTAGTAACAGAGTAGTAACACAGAATACTATCAGAGGAATACTGCCAGCCAGACATCCACGTAGTAAACTTTTACGTTTCTGTATGTGTTGATAAAGACGTCATGTGTTCTCGCTCTGTGTGTGTGTGTGTGTAGATCCATTTAGATCTTCTTCTTCTTTTCCTTTCAGCTTGTCCATTTTTCAGCGGTGGCCATAGTGAGTCAACAATTTCCATCTCACCCTGTCCTCTGTATCGTCAACTACCTCCATGTCCTCCCTCACTGCATCCATCAATCTCCTCTTTGCCTCCTACCTGGTAGCTCCATCTCTAGGATCATTCTTCTACCAATGTATCCACTGTCCCTCCTCTGAACATGTCCAAACCATCTTAATCGGTCTTCTCCAGCTTTCTCCTTTTGTCTTGTCCTTTTCTCAGATGTTGCTGAAAAGAGTCAAGCCTGTCCTCTGTATCTTGTGCTCTGTTCCCATCAATGTCCTCTTTGTCTCCTACCTGGTAGCTCCATCCTTAGGATCATTCTTCTACCAATGTATCCACTGTCCCTCCTCTGAACATGTCCAAACAATCTCAATCTGTCTTCTCCAAACATTCCTGTCTGTGTTGTCCCTCTAATCATTTCATTCCTGATCCTGTCCATCCTTGTCCCTCCTAAAGACAATCTCAGCATCTTAACTCTAACTCCTCCACCTCCAGCTCTGTCTCCTGTCTTCTACCTTCTCCTAGTGTCTTTAAAGGACACATCATGGCTGGCCTCACAAATTGTGAACACATTTGCGTAACATTGTAAACTACTTGGATAAGGATGACTTATTACAACACGAAGACCACAGGGAGAGACGGCAGGAGAGGGAGGGAGGGAGTGAGTGTGAGACCTTCAGGGCAGTTCATTTAGACCAGCTCTCTACAAACATGTGTGCGTGTTTGTGTGTGTGTGCGTATGCATCAAAGTATGGCTTTGTGTTTATCTGCACCCGTGTGTGATGTCTTTCATGTTCCGTCCCTCCGGACAAAATGTGAATTGGCTCAAAGAGGACTGGAGATGTAAGTGTGTGTCTCCAGCTGCTTCTGGTTTGGTTTCCTTTCACAACGTGTCCTTCTCCAACAACAACCGCCCGGGAAAAGGATTTAATTGTATCTTCAGAAATACAACCTTGCTGCTAACATGGAACACAACCTGGGACAGAGTCACAGGGACATGCACAGAGACATGCTCACTCCCAGCAAATGGGAAGTGAATCCAGGCAGTAAACGCCTTCCTCTCTCCCTCTGCCACACTGACACATTTTATTACTCGCATTTATCACAAGTGAGGCCCACACACACACACACACACACACACACACACACACACACACACACACACACACACACACACACACACACACACATACTCTACATCAACTTTCTCTCTCCTCTCTATTAGAGGAGCTCACTGCCTTCATCACTGTCTGAAGGAAGCTGCCAGCAGGAGGAGGAAAAGGAAGTCACAGAGTGAAGATAAAGATGAAACATGGCACTTGACGTGTACGTTGATCTATGTCATTACCACAAAGTTTCTAATAGACATATTCAGGCCTCCCACGTACCTTTTTTCAGAGATCCGGCCACCAGTCGGTGCAGGGTGACGGCGAACTTGACCAGTCCCTGTTTGCAGCGTTTGGCACAGCCGGCCATCCTGACCGTGACGCAGGCTGAACGGGGCCGAGGCAGGACAGGAGTTTTCAGGAGAATATGTGCAGCACTTTCTGCAGCAGCAGCAGCAGCAACACTCTGAGAGCAAGGAGTCAATCAATTCAGCTTCTTCTGCCAAAAAGCCTGGATCCAGGAGGAAGTAGAGAAGAACAGCCTTCTCCTCCGTGGGTTCTGGGCGGCCCTTTGTCCTGCAGAGCTGGATGTACGAAAAAAGAAAATGTGATCTTCTTTTATTTCCACCGATTCCCTCCCCCACTAGTCCTCTGCCTTCTCCATCCCACCCCTGAGTGCATCCACTTCAAAAAGTGAGTCAAAGAAGGAATTCAGACCGCTGCAGCAGATATGAGGTGAGTTTCAACCAAAGTTTCCAGCGAACTGAGTAACTTCTGGTCTGCAGTCCGCCCCTGAGATTGCGGTGGACGCTCCTTCCCTCTTTCTGCTGCTCCTTTTATCTGATCTTTTTCAGATTTAAAGTCACCCTCAGAGGAGGAGGTTCTGATGGACTTTCAGCACCATAGATACTGGACAGCTCCCCTCAAAGCACAGCAACCACCACCACAACTACAACCACAACCACAACCACACCGTCTGTTTCTCTCTGTAAGGAAACACTCGCAGAAATAAACACACCCCCCCTCCACCCCACACTCCTCCTGCCCACCTCCCCTTCAACTCCTCCCACAGCCTTTACAACACAGAGACTATTTTTCAGCTGAGAGGGAAAAAAAGAGCCGTCAGTTTGAAGACAGTGGATTCAGCAGCTGCTTTTGTTTGACTTGTTAATGACAATGTTTTGTTGCAGGTGGAAGTTTCCTTGACAATATTTTACTCCATCAGCAGTCAATGTGTTACTGGTATTCAGTGTGTTACTGATGTTAGACTATAAATGGTACATTTGTTTCTCATATAAACGTATACATTTATATACAACACATTTTTTTAAGTAACTGTAAATACTCTTCCTGTTTTGTATATTTGTTTGTTCATCTACGTCACTAAAAAATGTCACTAAAAATGTCACTTAAAAAAAACAGAAATGTGTTTTATAATACATAGATATGTCCAATAATGTAGGACACGAATTATTATTGGTTCAATATGAGCATATTATGTGAAAAAAAAATGTTGTAAATATTTATTTTCTCTGAAAATTAAATGGAATGGATTTTAACAAATGTGTCCTAAAACCAATTTTGGGGCTAAACAGTTGTATATTAAAGTAAAAGTCACTAGATGGCAGCATTGCCATTCATTGTTCACATACTGGAGGCAGAATAGTTAAAGATGCTGAGATTCTCTTTAGGAGAGACAAGGATGGACAGGATCAGGAATGAGGTGATTAGAGGGACAACACAGACAGGAAGGTTTGGAGAAAAAGCTAGAGAAGACAGATTGAGATGGTTTGGACATGTTCAGAGGAGGGACAGTGGACACATTGGGAGAAGAATGATGCTAGAGATGGAGCTACCAGTCAGAAGACAAAGAGGAGATTGATGGATGCAGTGAGGGAGGACATGGAGGTAGTTGGAGTTAGAGTAGAAGATACAGGAGACAGGGGGAGATGGAAAATTTTGATTCGCTGTGTCACCATGAAGTCAGGGGCTGAATCCCAGCATCTTCTGAAAGTTAGAATAATACAACATACAACAATGTACAAAGATTTCTGTATTTTCTGCAAACCAAAGTAGGAATTTCACTTTTGAATAAGTGATGCAGGACTGTGTCCATTATACTTCATATAAATGGACATTCCAAGGACAACTGGACACAAAGACCTGTCACCTCTCATCCATCTATGGAAGAAGCCTCTTGGACGAGAGGTTCAGATATAAAGTCAAATAGAAAAGTAAAGTATGAAACTGAATAGAACATGATGGAGATCAGATGTAACATTGAATTCTTGATAATAATATAAAAAGATGTTTTATTTTGTTATTTTTCACTTTGAGGAAAGAAAAAGACAAAGGAAGGAAACAAAACCTCTCGTCATCGTGACATTGTCATCTACACAACAAAATGTCACCTCTGCATTAACCCATGACCAACGTGAGCAACTTTGAGGAGCTGGGCAGCAGTGGGTGGGGATGGTGCCATAATCTCAGCAGTAACCTAGCAGCTGATGGATTCAAACTTGCAACCCTCCCAACCCAAGTCTGGTTCCATAACCACTAAGCCATCGTTGCCCCTAAGTGAGGTCTTTGACCATCTTGAAAAGTCCTGTGTTTGTCATTGAGGACCTGATGAAGTAGTTGTTTGTTCCTCAACCTCCAATAATGATTTCTTCGACCCGACTGTCAACACATCAATGGACCTAAACCAGACACCAATCGACAGGTTCCATCAATACCACCTGACCCTGACCCCATGTGTTGATCTTTACCAGATCTTCAATCTACACCAACCAGGCTCCACGTAGCAGCACCGTCATCCTCTGAAAGGGAAACATAACTCAGAGACAGGATGGGACCAGGAGGAAGATGGAGGAGAAAATGAAAAGAAGAGAAAGGGTGCGAGACAATAATCGTATAACGTCCACTCGCTCGCTTTATATTTAGCTCTGACGGCCACTGGTATAAAAGCTAAAGCGTAAAACTCCGGGAAAAAAGGGAATTAAAAGCAAAGTTAGAAGGAGGGAGGGAGGAGAAGGAGATATAAGCAGATGTGATGTGGGGGAGAAAGAGGAGCAGGGTGAGAGAGGAGCAACGAAACAATAAAAATGCAAATGAAAGAAAAAAAAGAGGGGAGGGGGGAGCTGTGGAGTCTGCCAAGAAGAGGAGGAGGAGGTGTAGGAGTAGAAGTGAAGGTCTTTACTGGAGAAGGTTTGTTAAATTCATAGTATAATCTTGGTGCTGGTTGGGATCCAGCTGGAAGGTTTGTCAGATCGATACTCGTCCACCAACTCCAAACCTTGGAGAAATGATTAAAAGATAAATTATGAAGAAAGAAAACAATAAAGAGTTAAAAAAAAAAAAAAAAAAGTATGTTCTCTGAGGCGCCACCGATGTTTTAGCTCTTTGGCGAGAGTCAAGATTAGTGTGGGAGAATTTTCATAAACACGCTCCCCTATTACCGCCCCCATTGTTCACGATTAATGAGATTACAGTTGCTTTTGAGCACAGATCCAAGGGAGGTTGGAGCAACTAATTGCTCATCTCTCCCTAAATTGGAGGTTGTTCTGTTTCGTGTTTGTTTTTTCTGCTCGGATTTGCTCGCAGTGATGAAAACGCTCGGGCGGAGGAGGGAGCGTACCTGCGGCTGATGGAGATAATTGAAGGAAATTGAAAGGGAGTGGAGGACAGAATGAAACAGAGAGTTCTCAGGGAGAAATCACATTAAATGATGCGCAGCTGCGCCCAACAAAACAACAAGGACCTGGTGAAGGTTCAGTGACAGGAGGAGATGAAGAGGAAATAAGGAGGAGTGTGTTGTAGCCGAGCAATAAAACAGAGCAGAAACTAAGGTTTTTCCTTGAAGATGATGTGAAAATGATGAAAATTTGGATTAAAAGAGAAGAAAAGGTGGTGGTGGTGGTGGTGGTGGTGGTGGGGGTTGAGTGGAGGGAACACACAGCGTTGGCTGAGGTGAGACGGGGGAGAAAGAAAGGGTTGTGAGAAGATAGAGAGAGAAAATGAAGGAGACAAAAGGAGAGAGATTGCTTTGAACGTATGGTAGATCTGTCAGAATTGAATCACAGGCCGGCAGCTGTGAGCTGTGATAGGGCCGCGGCTCTAAATAGAACAGGCTCGGAGATGGAGCGATAGCTGCACAACAGCAGACGCAGGAGTGTGTGTGTGTGTGTGTGTGTGTGTGTGTGGAATCAGCTGCTTCCCAACATGAGGAGAAGAAGAAGATGAAATTACTGCTCAGCAGTCGTTGAGTTTGATGTGATGACATTTTCAACACAAACAGATGTGTTTGGCGACACAATAAGACGCTCAGAGGGCAGCAGTGAAACACCAGTAGACCTCGGCTGACAACAACAACAACAACAACAACAACAACACAAGGATTGCAGTCAAAATATCTAAATATCAGGATTGTGAGTCAAAATATCTAAATATCTATTTTTATTACTCATGGACAGTCTTTAGATCAATCAGGATTAATCATGAATCTAAATCTTAATTGCGATATTTAGATTTTCTGGATTACAAGTTAGGGGCCAGGTTGGATGAAGAATAATGTAACAGTCGTGTGAACAAGAATAAGTCAGTAAGTTTTCACATTTTATTTGCCGTCTACTGGGGAAATGTTGGCATTACATGGAATCTGCAGAAGTATAATAATAAAAGGTATTATTAATTAATAAATGGTAGAATTTGGACAGGTTTAATGGTCGCTTCCTCAATTTACAAGGCACTCTAGCTTGGCCCAGCCAGTTAGATTGCCCTCTAGTGGCTGTCAGTGTGAAAATAAATGTTTTATTGGTTTATATTGTTTATATATTGTTTGCACCAGAGTCACAAAGTCACAAACCAAACCAACGGACAAAAAAAAGAGTAGGACTTATAGTCCGGAAAAATAGTTAAAAATTTCACAAATTATAATTGATCTTGAGGTGTATGGTGCAGTGTCATTTGGGTGGCACACATGGAGACTGCTGCCCCTAAAACCCAGTGGCAGATAAGAAAAGGATGAAGATGAATAAATGAACAAACAAAGGAACGAAGGAAGGAAGGAAGGAACGAACGAACGAACGAATGAACGAATAATCATGAAGTGGCCTTGTGTCTACAAGGCTTCGGGTTTGAATCCACCTGCCAGGTTGCCACTGAGATGCTTTGAGCAAAGCACCATCCCCACCCAGAGTATGGTGCAGTATGATTTGGGTGGCAGTTGTGGAAACAGCTGCCTCTGACACCTGGTTATTGTGAAGATCCTATATGAAAATAATGTTTTTTATCTCAATGTTTTGAATTTTTAATCCACTGTGATTGGGTTAGATCTTGGTGACATCATTCCACCAAGATCCAATCTTTGAGCTGTGAGTGTGTGAGCAGTTACTGTTTCCCCTGGGGTCTGGAAGTCGACTCCAGATATTTACCCCTCAGCCTGGGAGGGTGAAGGTGTCAAATTGAGTGACAATGTTTTTAAAGTGTGAAACTAAAACCTTGAAGAACTCGTCTTCTTCCTCTGCTCGGTCTCATCTGTCACTCACGCTTGGAACAAACGGACATAAAGTCACCTGCTGAGACACACAGGTGAGAACTGCTGCTGCTGCTGATGCTGTTATCGATACGGCAGTGACCAGTCACACACACTCCTCCGTCCGTCTCCACCTCGGTGTTTCCTCTCCATCTCTGGTGGAGTCGGCCTACATAGTAGTTGCAGCAGGGTCGGGCATCAGTATCTGCATGGAAAATTAATTACCACACATGTCATTAACTCATGTAAACAAGGCACTAGAACACACTCTACTGCACTTGGACTCGTGTCTCCTGGTTGTTGGCATGTGAGTTAGTAATAATGAAGGTGTGTTTCCCTGCGGGGCCTGTAGGGGGGCCCGTAGGATGAATGCAGCTGTGCCAGAGTCTTATTGAAGTTTCTTAATCAGTGCAGTGGGAGACGACATGTGATGTAATCTTCTAATTAAAAAAAAAATTAGTGCTTGTCCAAAATAAGGCCCCGGGGACCATTGATGGCACATGAACATGTTTTATGGAGGCTGAGGTTCTCTTTAGGAGAGACAAGGATGGACAGGAGGTGATTAGAGGGACAACACAGACAGGAAGGTTTGGAAAAAAAGCTAGAGAAGACAGATTGAGATGGTTTGGACATGTTCAGAGGAGGGACAGTGGATATATTGGTAGAAGAATGAACCTAGAGATGGAGCTACCAGGTAGGAGACAAAGAGTTTGAAGGATGCAGTGAGGGAGGACATGGAGGTAGTTGGAGTCAGAGTAGAAGATACAGAGGACAGGGGTGAGATGGAAATGATGACTCGCGGTGGCAACCCCTGAAAAAAAAAGGGACAAGCCAAAAGGAGAAGAAGAAGAAATTGAATCAATCGTTTACCTTTTTCTTCTTCTCCTTTTTGTTTGTCCCCTTTTCAGGGGTTACCACAGTGAATTAACGTTGTCCATCTCTCCCTGTCCTCTGTATCTTCTCCAACTCCAACTACTTGTCCTCCCTCATTGCATCCATCAATCTCCTCTCTGTCTCCTACCTGGTTGCTCCATATACTTACTTATTCATCCATAAATCGCAATTTAATAAATTCTCAAACACCTTTTGGAACAAGCTGACAGTTTTTTTCACCTTGATACCTGCAAGAGAAAAACACAGAAAGACCATTGGGAAAAGGTCAAAAGAAGAGCACAGATGTTCTAAAGTTTTTCCCTGAAATGCACTGTGGGAGACACACACTCACTCACACACACACACCCTCACACACACACCCCTCCTCAGTACCTGCTGTACCTGCTACACTTTCTGCTGAGCGTAAGTGATGACGCTCTCTGTGGAGCTCCCAAAGCTGCCGAGCACAGCAGGTGATGATGAAGCTGCTTTTTTTGCTGCTGATGTTTCCTTCCTCCATTCCTTCCATCCTTTCTTTGTTGATTTTTTTTTTTTTTTCATTTTCACTTTTTGGTTTTGTGCCTGGCTTCTATTGAATGTGAGAGCAGACACTGAGAGATGTTCCAGGCTTCTGGAGCTGGTCTTTGTGAGCACATCAGCAGCAGCCATTCCACTAAATCTCTGCTGAAAGCAACTGTCAAAGAAAGGATTCTCAAACACACGCAGATGCAAAGTGAATACAACGTTTTCATTTGGAAGATGGGCTGCCATCTAGTGTTCAATGGGAAAATACCTTCAAACCAACCAATCAAAATAGAATTCTTTGCTTTCTAAGAGGATTTCACAGTTAAAAAAAGATTGTATTTAGTGCAGGCGTTTATTAAATTAAATTCAATTATGAATATTCTTAAACGGAACCAAAAACATTTTACATTTTTATTAAAAATAACCGGATATCGTCTTCTCCTTTCGGCGTGTCCCTTTCTTAGGGGTTGTCCACGGTGAGTCATCATTTTCCATCTCTCCCTGTCCTCTACATCCTCAACTCTAAGTCCAACTACCTCCATGTCCTCCTTCACTGCATCCATCAGTCTCCTCTTTGTCTCCTACCTGGTAGCTCCATCTCTAGGATCATTGTTCTACCAATGTTTCCACTGTCCCTCCTCTGAACATGTCCAAACCATCTCAATCTGTCTTCTCTAACTTTTTCTCCAAACCTTCCTGTCTGTGTTGTCCTTCTAATCACCTCATTCCTGATCCTGTCCATCCTTGTCTCTCCTAAAGAGAACCTCAGCATCTTTAACTCCTCCACCTCCAGCTTTGCCTCCTGTCTTCTACCTATTCCTGATGTCTCTAATTTAAAAACTGCATATACTATTCTTTAGAAAAACAAGTGGAAAACCTGGGCTTGTATAATTTATTAGATCATCTTGATCGTCCTTGCAGATCAATAAGAGCACCCACTTAAATCGTAAACTCAGGATTCAATGTTCCCTTCATCAGCCGATCGAACATTTTTTATAGAGTCAGCTGAAACTGGGAAAGACACAGAGTGGACATCGTGGTGACAGTGGACACAAACACTGGAATTGTAGTCATGCTTAGGTATAAACACACTTTTTACAACATCCCTTCTGTAGATCTTTGTTCTTGTTTCTCCTGCAAATTCTATTTCATTAAAACATATGCAGCTACATGATGCTTAGCACAGTTTTCATGTTTACATCTCTGATACGTCGAAGCTCAAGGGAACTGTCCTGGTTGGACCAGTTTCACAGCATGGACTTCTAAGACTGTTGGCTGTCCCTTAGGCTCCTCCCATAAAGACCCTGAAATGGATTGGAAGTGTTAAAAATGGGTTAAGGCCTTGTTTAGTCAAGTGACTAAAATTAGTTGAAGTAGTCTAGTCATACTAATTTTACAACACCCACAATAAATACCTACCCTCTCTTTTAAAGGTGTTAGATACATGTTACGGTCATTTCACATCTATAAGAATATGCTACCACCTTTGAAACAGAGGGTAGGAAAATATTATGAGTAGGAAAAAACTTCAGAACAACTGCACCTGCACTTTATGACGCACAAACATAAGGATGAAAAAACAATTTTGGTTTATGAAGGGACTTGATCGGGACACGATATGAAGAGCCTCATCCTGGTAATAAGCCCCAAACCTCAGCAACCGGATGACCATAATTAGTATAAGTAATCTACTTATACTAATTTTACTCCACTTTAAACCCCCACAACAAAGACCTACCCTCTGTTTTAAAGGTGTTAGATACATATTACGGATGTTTAAAAATATGGCACCACCTTTGAAACAGAGGGTAGGAAAATATTATGAGTAGGAAAAAACTTCAGAACAACACTTTATGTTGACGCACAGTGAACATAAGGATGAAAAAAACAGTTTTGGTTTCTGAAGGGACTTGTGTCAGTGTATTGGCTTAGTCTTAAGGACTGTTCAACACACAACCTCTATAGTGCTGGTTTCTTATATCTGTAGATTTTTTCAGTTCTTTTTATGGTAAATCTTTTTATCACAGGCTAAAAAATATATATATTCAATGTGTTATAACACCAACCTAGCATTTTAGAACACGTTTAATATGAACTCTTGGGCCAAATATAATTTAATTGTGGGCCCGATTTGGTCCCCGAGCCAGAGTTTGACAGGTGAAAATCACTGTCCTCAGTGAAAAATCTATGCAGCTCAATGAAATCTCAATGAACAACAATGACGACCCCGTGAAACCGAACTCTGTTCATAGACATTTATTCTTCTGTACAGTTGCGAGGAATCCTTTGGAAATCCATATAATCACTCACTGATAGAAAAATACATTTGCTGCATCACGGTCACTCCACACCCGCACATACTGATGAGTCGACAGTAGCATAGAAAGAAGCGATCATGTGATTCACGGCTGTGAAGTTTGTATCAAACAGGAGTGGAGGTGAGTGTGCAGTCGGGACGTGGGTCAGGTATGAAAGTGGCGTTCGTACAAAAACATATGTGGTTTTATATATATATATATATATATATATACATTTGTATATATTTTTTAGAATATCTCTACAAAATATATCAGTGGCGATAGTTGCATGTTTTTAATGGTTATGTGCAATTTTCTGAAAAAAAAAAATCCTGGTTTCTGAGATTTGATGAGACGTCTTTGGAGAGATTCTTCTTTTGGCTTCACGTATAAAAATCAAGTAGGATGGTCTTCAGTACAATGTCGTGTCGGCACATTACGCAGAGTGTGTTACATAAAAAAATGTGAGTAATTTTCCATTTTGCTGCCCACTGAGGAGCTTCACCGCGGTCCATGAGTCGTGACGTGTCCCAGTTTAACACAGTGTAAAAATGTGCAGCAGGAGCAGATGTTTCTCCACCGGGAGAAGGAGCAGACGTCCCAAGAAAATGAAGACAAAGAAGTTTTGGCTTTTTTATCGTCTTCTTGCAGAAGACTTTTTGTACTTACACTTCTAATTGACACTCACGTTGGCCTCTCAGCAGAGACGGTGTTTCTGAAACAGGAAGTTCTTCAAGCCAGACACAACGCGGCCGCTTACCTGACGCCTGATCTGACATTCAGACGAACTTTTAAACAAGAAGGCAGCAGAGTCCGCTGTGGTTTAGTTTGACATCTTCACTTACTGAGGTTTGATGGCTCAAAGGGAACAATGTTCGGGTGACCTGAGCCTCACATGGAGAGGAAGAGACAGAGAGAGAGGGCGTCCCTGCAGCGTGATAGTGTCTGCGCTGAGGTGGAGGTTGGAACATTCCCTCAGAGCACTGCAGCTGTAGATGGATGTGCTGTGGAGGCCAGAGAAACACACAGAGAAAACAACGGAGAGGAAAATAGATCACCAACATCGTACTGTCTGAAAACATCTTAGGTCAAAAAAAAAGTTTGTTCTGCAGGAATGCACTTTGAAGCTTTTCATTATTAGGTCTAACCTAGTGGACTAATCCAGACATTGTTGCTAAAATTCATACTGTAATGTCCTGTCAAGTATGTTAGTAAAAATTGTTGTTTATTTCTCATAGGTAACTGGTTCATGTTGCATTGGATTTGTGACAATATTTCAAGTATGAAGAAGACAAAGATTGTATCTTTAAATTCATATTTGTTAACTCTGTGTTTGGTTTAAAGTCTTTTACATCCAAAAAATGTTAAATATCCTCTTTATACTATATAATTCCCTGAAACAAACACCTTACCTGTGTGGCCTCAACCCAAAAAGGTTTCACTAAGAGGCTGAGATTGTAAACTGGAAAAAAAAACCAGAAAAATAAATCAGTAACTGCACAAAAATGTAAGATTTTTTTTTATACTTATTTTTTCTCTTTAAAAATCATTGAAATTATGAAATAATTCCATAATTTCTGGATTTTTTGCTATGGAGCCCTGGTATAAACAACACATTAAACTGATATAAGGCCAAAGTTCTCACCTGTTGCTCCAAACCTCAGAGCTGTGAGATGTTAGTCGGTCAGGGTCGGCGTGCTGGACCTGTACGTGATGTGGACGCTGCTGGAACTCAGACCATTGGATCCCAGTGTTTGAACACTGATGTCGACCGGACCGCTGAGGTTGACGTTCTCTGCAATGCACTGGAGAAAAGAAATACATTACAAAACAAGGTAAATTGATCTACAAATAAATAATAAATCAGTTTTGATGTTTCTTGTACCTTGGTGCAGGCTGAGCTCATGACAGATTTGTGGAACTCTCCGTCGATGAGCACCTAGAGATTTAAAATCAGTTTGATTATTAGGGAAAACTTTATTTTAATTCAAGTATTGACAAAGTTTATTGCGTCTCACCCTGTATCCGTAGACAAAGGTGCCGTTACTGCAGCCCAGCTCGTCCAGCGGAGGCCTCTCCCAGCCAATCATGAGGCTGTTCTGACCAACCCTGTTAATGACCTCCACAGACTGCACCTCTGCTGGAGCTTCTGCAGGAGACGGGGAATTAATAAGAGTTTGAAATATGAGCCGCGTAAATTTTATCATTTCTTTTTTTCACAGCAGTTAATTCTTCATGACCAATGAACATAAAGAGAAAGACGCTGCGGTGCAGACAGAGACCTTTTATAAAAGATTTCCTCACTGCAACTCGTCGTCGTTGTTGTTGTTGTGAGTAATAAAAGCAGAACACTCTAACACGTCTCTGGGAATGTGATTTAACATTTCCTCCAGAACAAAACACATAAAATGAGAATCTCCTACATTCACAGAGGCTGTGGGTAATTCTGTTAAAGTGGTAAAAGAAATAACACAACGCTAACATTATGCAAACAAGTCAGAGTTGTACAGAAACTGTCACTGCGATGATTAAACGCAAGTTTAATTACATATAATGAATGTATGGGCAGAAAACGTGAAGTTAACCTGCAATAGTTACTATATGATATAGGAATTCATGTTTACCTCTCATGAACCTTTTAAGAGGCTTCATAGAAGGTGAAATATGTCAAAAAAAACACTGTGTTCAACTTGTTTCTTGTAGTGGACACAGGGTTTAATGACCTCACGATCCATTGTGTAAAAATGACGATTTACCCACAATGTTTTAACTCAGCCTGTCTCACTGCACATGCACTGAACATAGATATGGAGATGAAGGAGTAAGAAGAAAAGAAGTAAACAATACAGAGCAGCTTAGAAGAACTGACCGACCAGACTGACCACTGCTGCCAAGTCATTTCCCGGTCCATGTTTTATTTCAATGTCTGATGGAACAATTGTCAGGAAATGAGGAATTGTTGCTGAGCTTCATTCTGATTGTTTTTCTTTCTCCTCTTTGGCTTCATTGTCAAAATATTATATTTCAACATTTTGGACGTTGATGTTTGCAGATGACAATGAGATCTGCCAAGGTGAAGGGAAAGGTTTACAGGACAGTTGTGAGACCAGCCGTGATGGATGGATTAGAGACACTAGGAATAGGTAGAAGACAGGAGACAGAGCTGGAGGTGGAGGTGGAGGTTCTCTTTAGGAGAGACAAGAATGGACAGGATCAGGAATGAGGTGATTAGAGGGACAACACAGACAGGAAGGTTTGGAGAAAAAGCTAGAGAAGACAGATTGAGATGGTTTGGACATGTTCAGAGGAGGGACAGTGGAAACCTTGGTAGAAGACTGATCCTAGAGATGGAGGTACGAGACAAAGAGGAGATTGATGGATGTGTGAGGGAGGACATGGAGGTAGTTGGACTTAGAGTTAGAGGAGACAGAGGACAGGGGGAAATGGAAAATTTTGATTCGCTGTGGCAACCCCTGAAAAAGGGACAAGCCGATTTGATCAGACAGTAAACTAGTCACCCCTGTGGTTCACTCATACAGTTTAAGCAGCAGATGTCTGGCACAATTGGTAAAAAAAAATGTCTATATCTGGCTTTGTTTATTGCATTACCCAGTACGTATGTGTAAAACATGTAATTTATTTTTTACAATAGAAAATCTTAGAGTATCACCAAAATAACAGAAATATTGTAAATTAAAAGTTTTTTAATGCAAAACCTGCGATTAAGTGAAGAATCAGCAAAAAACAAGAATATATTCAATATATTCATTATAAATCCACTGCATGCACTGAGGGCTCAACATTATGCCCTGTATAGTATACGACTGTATATGCATGTTGGTGTATGTGTACGTGTGAGACCAGTACCTGGTTTGGACCTCAGTGATTTGGTCTGATGAAGACCAGCAGCTGATTTACTGGTGGACTTGTTGGCTCTCCCAGGAGATGAACGAGCAGACGGAGGCCAGGACGCTGTGAGTAAAAGTCCATCGTCTGCTGAGGCAGCACCATTAAATCTATTCAATTTGGGGGCAGTTGGTTTTCCAGGGGCAGTGGTGTCTGAGGCAGTGGCTTTTGAATTAGTGTCAGGACATATTAAGTGGTTAGAGTCAATGGTCTCGGTCCACGGGGGCGGAGGAGAGGGAGGATCAGACACCTTGGAATTGGTCGTGAGTTTCTTTCTCATTTCTGGCGACGTAGTTGTGTTTGCACCACTGCTGGAAATGGAATTGTTTGATTTGGAGGGCGAACATTTGTCTTTATCTGCCTTGAAAGATGTGAAGGTAATTTTAGCAGATCTGGAGGCGACGGCGTTGAAGAGGGTTGGAGACTTGGTGGCAGCAGCAGGTTTAGTTGTTTCTATCGGACTGCGAGGTTTGGACTCCGGGTTTGGAGTCGGACTCACAGGGACAGGAGTGGTCTGTCCTTTAAGGCTGGAGCTGGGCTGAACCTGGAGAGAGAGTTGGTCCAGGTCAGCAGGAGATGAGACAGAGAGAAGGTTCCTGGGCTCCTGTCTTCTCCCTCTGCTCACGGGACCCTAGTGGTGAAAAAATAACCATTAATATACATCATATTAATGTTCAATAATTGTTTAGATTGGTTTTACTATGAGTAATGAATTGTTGTGTCACAGTTCTGTGATAAATGATGAGGATGTCAGAGTGAGCTAGAAAAACTGCCAGCTATGGAAAATAAAACTACATATTAAATATAAAAACATATTTTAAAATGTAAAAACAAAGATAAACATTCAATTAAACATTAATCGGAACAGAAAATGAGCTTAGACATCATTGGTGTTTTAAATAAGGAAGTCTGATATTAACTTTTTGGCGATACTGTCCAAATTATTTCTGATCAGGGCTCAACCAATACCAATATACGTTGTTAGTATTTATTTATTTATCTGTACAGAGAGATAGATAAGACTTTATTGATCCCTTGCGAGTATCCTTTGGGAAATTATGGTACATAAGACAATACAATAGAAACAATAAAACAACATGGGTGGAGTCAAGGTATGTAAAACCAAAACAGTGAACAGTGGATGTTAGTAGCTAAGGTTAGTAGTATTACTAGTAGTAGTACCTACATCTTCTATATATATATATATATATATTTATATATATATATTTAGTTAGTAGTCATTCCTGCTGTTGAGTAGTAAGAGTATTTCATAGTGAGCTCCATTAAAATGAGCTACAATGCTGCCATCTAGTGACTTTCACTATGATTAACAACTGTTTATCCCCAAAACCATATTTAGGGCACACTTAGGATGATGATACTCATACATAGATAAATATAAATATTGTATTTTTTTTTACATTTTTTTCCATAATTTCCTGAAGGACACTATTGAAAGATTGTTAAAGTTCTATCTATCTGTCTATCCTGCTAACGTTATTCCCTACAATTCAAGCAACATATCTAAACTAAAAGCTCTTCTTTCAAGTAAACAAATATTTATCCAGTATTTTTTTTCGGAACTCGAAGTAGAGTTGGTCAGAGTGTGGTTGTGGTTTGAGCTCAAACAGCGTTGATTAATATTTATGTTTTGCCTTCGTCTCAGTTCTTATGGTATTTTATGTTACTTTAAGGTCAACCTACACCTGTCAACTGTCAAAAATCCTTTCTCTCATCACCTGAAAGCTGTTCTTCAGCGTCCTCTGCAGCTCCTCGTGGAGGCTGATGATCTTCTCAGGGCTGCACAGCCTCCTGCTGGGACTGGAGAGAGGAGAAGTGAAACCGAGTGCGAGAGAAGATCGGCCTGAAAAGCTCAGCTCTGGGGACTTTCTTCTTGCATCAGAATTGGGGAATCCAGAAATATCTTGTCTGGCTGATGAAACCGGTCCGCTGGCAGATGGTACGGCCTGTAGTGACAGAGACAAATATGGAACATCAGAGGACGACTTACAGAAACAGATCCTGCTGCAGAGAGGACGTCTCCTTTGGGAGGGGTCACCCAGAGTGCAGGGACTACTTTTGGGTGTTGTTGTCCTTTAAGACTGAACCCTTCAACCTGCCAATTAGTAACTGCAGTAAAAGTTTTATTTAAAAAAAAAGGAAAAATTTACTGCAGAGAGTCTGAAAGATTGAAAGTAAAACTGAAAAGTTTTTTCCGACTATTCAGCAGAAATGTTTTCAAACTTTGAGAGAGATGTTTAGTGGTGAATGTCTTCACCAACTGCAGGTGCTCAGCCCCCTGACAACATGTGGGCATAGACATGAAGTGTGTCTACTTTAAAACTAGGGGGCGCCAAACACATAAACAAGCAATGCAGTTCCCCTTGAAGGGACAGTTGTAACTGGAAATTTTTTTCTTAATATTCATTTATTCATCGTTCGTCTGTTGTCGTGCCTCAGGGGGAGCTGGCACCACCCAAATCAGAGTGCACCATGTCGTGAGCCTTCCAGTAGTGGTGACCTAGTGGTTGGGGAGGCAGATTTGGGTCTGCAGGGCTTCAGGTTCGAGTCCAGGGGTTCGAGCCCATGTTGCCACTGAAGTGCTCTGAGCCTAGCATTGTCCCCACCCACATAACTAACTGGAAGACTCACAATATTGTGCAATGTGATTTGGGTGGGGCCAGCTGCCACTGCGACCCGGCAACTGACAAACAGAACAAAATTAATAGATGAATGAATGAGCCTACCTGTGGGTGGTGAGCCAGCTGGAAGTTTTTATTAATATTAAGTATTAATAAAGGTTTCTGCAATTGATTATAATTTATTAAAGTTATGTTGCTTGCTATAAGAAAATATCTGCAGAACTTCAGGACTTTTATTAAAAGGCAAGTGTTTTATTTAGGTCCTCCAGGCCTTGGAAAATTACACCACGGGCCAGATTTGGCCTGTGGGCCTTAAGTTTGACACATGTGAACTTAACTATCTGTGTGGTTGTTGTTACCTGGGCAGAGATGGCGGTCAAACTTTCATCACGAGCTGGAACCACAGGTTTGACTCCACCCTGGACTGGTGTTGGAGGAACAGGTGAGATGGATTTCCTCTTCAGTGTTTCTGCTCCTGTAGCTGAGACCTCAGTCCTGCTGTCCTGCTGATTGAGACTGACCGAGTTCTGATTGGTGGACAGGAAAACGTGTCCCTCACTCAGGAAGTCTCTGCTCTTTAACCCCATCTCAGCTGTGAGTCCGTTCTCTTGAAGCACAGGTGCAGGTGTGAGGACACCAGACCAGCAGTTATCAGGTGCTGGTCCAGTGGTGAAGTCATGAAGTCTGGAGATGAACCTGGGTGTGAACTCAGCCGTTGGAGTCCTGGTTGCTGGGATGATCCCGGGAGAGAAGGCGGCGGTGTAGTCCTGCAGAGCTGCATCACTGAGCAGCTGCTCCACCTGCTGAGTCAGCGAGGAGTCTCCACAGCCCTGTCTGCGCATCACTTTCAACATCTGAGCCAAGATGTCGTTCCTCTCCCGACACTTCACCACCAGACAAGACAACTTGGCCTGTTTTAAGACATAAAACATTCGATTTCACTTCTGTCTGTCGTGATCAGTGACATAAGTCAGTCTGAGAGTCACCTTTAAAGGAGTCAAGTCCAGATCTGATTGGCTGCTCTTC
Organism: Paraplagusia blochii; assembly: GCA_016785265.1. Taxonomy (NCBI): domain Eukaryota; kingdom Metazoa; phylum Chordata; class Actinopteri; order Pleuronectiformes; family Cynoglossidae; genus Paraplagusia; species Paraplagusia blochii. The sequence goes on along the minus strand of JAFBJS010002564.1, from coordinate 187,755 downwards.
TTCAGCAGGGCATCGTACTACAAACAGACGTACAGAACTCTCAGAAACATAAACACAATGATGTTTATTTGTAGAGAAATCATTTTGATGATTTGTGGTTCCTACCTTTGCTCTGATGTCGTTGTAGCGAGAACGAACCGAGGCGAGAGCTGCTCCCATGTCTTCCTTACTGCCCTGAGCAAGTTTTAAAGCAATATACTCGTAGTTCAGCTCCTCCAGAGCCACCGTCTGTGGGGTCGACACACACAAAACACACAATGGGACTGTTACAGTGTCTCTACTATTAGAGCAAATAATTCTACAGTCGCAGTGAAATAAATAAATCCAACAGCTGAGAAAAGAGTCAAGAGGTAAAATCTATCTAAAATGTCTGAGTCTGTAGGAAATGGCTTCATTTAATTGGTTGATCAAGTCAGTGAACACTGTTGTTCACAGAGTAATGTCAGATATTATTGTTAAAAAATTTTTTTTTTTGTAATTTAGATCCCATTTAGTAGAAAATAGACAAGATCTGAGCAGAAATAAGAATAAGTGGAATAAGTTCAGCTTAAAATTAAGGATTATCTTTTTGCCAAAACCAAACATGTAGCAAGGAAGGAAAGCAAACTCCTGAGCACCCGGGGAGCAGTGATTGAGAATGATGTCATACTCAGTGGACCTCAGTGATAACCTGGCAGCTTGCGGACTTGAACCTGGAACCCTCTGTACTCAAGACGGCTTCTTTGACCACTAGGCCACCCCTGCCTAGAGTTATCGTCTTTAGATTTTCAATGTTGAAAAAAAAAACAGACTACAATGTTTTTGACGAGATTTTCTTCAATTCATTGAGCTTCATAGATGTCTGTATCCATCTTTGGGTCTTTAGGTCTTCAGGTCTTACCTTTGCTCTGAGCTGTGCCGTCAGGATGTTGAATTCTTCCTCCATCAGTGTCTTATGAGACAGGGCTTCAGTTTTCTCCTTCACCAAACTTGTCAGTTTTACCTGCAGCTCCTTCACCTGGAACAGACACACAAAGCAGCTGCAGGAAATCTAACCAGGCTGGAAGTGTGTTGAAAATACTGATATGGTTGATTTCTGTCTCCTGTGCGATTAGGTGACTACCTGTCTGCTGAGATGTTCATTCTCCATCCTGCTTTCTTCCATCCGACAACTGACTTCTATCAGCTTCAGCCCCTTCTCAGCTGCTGTTCTCTCCGCCTCCTCCCTCCTCAGCTCCGACTCACACAGATCACTCTGGAACTTCTTAGTCTGAGGAAAAATATCATAATAAATAAATATCAAATATCACATAAATAGAGTTGAAGTGTTGATAATAAAACTTCTGACCTGAACAGAATAAAGATTGATTTTTATAATCTATAATAATTCTCTTTTATACTCAAATAATAGATCAATTCTGAGTTTCTTTCCTGATTTAAGGAAATGTGTTGCTTTCATAATTGATATTGAAATAAGCTTGTGTTATATTACAGTAATACTTAGAGATTAGGTTAGATTAGATAGAATTTTATTAATCCCTCAGGAGTTCACTTTTGGCCATTACAGAATATGGATTAGGATTAAGGATACAGCTATAAAAACTATTTTTTAAGCATAAAAAAAGCTATATTTCTTTAACTGTGTTAAGAAAATATTTTCTGTCTAACCTTTGTAAACCTACGGCACCTTTTGTTTTTCTTAATCAAAAAACACTTGTTGTCTTTGTTGGTAAATTAAATTAAATATGAATTATTTAGACTGTTTAATCCCGGTTTAGACCAACTCTGGACTATGTTTGCCAACATTGATCCAGTTTGTTATTTCTAATCAGACCTGCTCTTAATTTTAGACACTTTAGTTTATTTAACGACAAAAAACTCAACCCAAACTCACTTCCATCTCTCTCCTCTCCACGTCCTTCTGTGACCTGTTCAGCTGCTCCCTCAAAGCTCCTGCATCTCTGAGCAGATCATTTTGCTCCTGCTTTCAAAACAAACCTCCTGTTATTGCTGGACCACATCATCATCATCATGGAGCACGATGACACCAAAATATATGGAGTGACTTTGCAGAAATTCATACATACCTGCACAGAGTCTCCTGTGTGTGTGTCCGTGTGGTTGGACGGAGCAGATTGGATGCTGAAATGTTCATCTCTCAGGCTCAGCATCTTGATCGTCATCTTCTTCTCCTCTTCTTTCATTGACAAGATAGAAAGTTCCACTTCCTTCTCTTCCTCTCTCAACCTGCTGACCGACTTCATCAGTTTGTCACGCTCGTCCTTCAAGGTGTGCAGCGACTGTTTCTGGTCTCTCTGCTCCTGCAGACCCTGCAGGGAAACGGTCAGTTCGTCCCTTTCCCGTTTCAAACTCCTCACGTCGTGGCTCAACTGTTGGCTCTCCGTCTGTAAACTTTGCACGCGCTCCTTGATTTGTTCTCCTTCTTGTGTGACAGTGGAGAGGTGTTCTGTGAGAGCCTCTGTTTCTCTCTTCAGATCGGACAAAGTGGTTGTCAACTGCTCCTTCTCCACCTTCAGGACGCTCATGGATGAAGAGAAGTGATCTTTTTTGTCTTTCAGTCCACAGACCGTCCTGCTAAGCTGTTCTTTATCTTGTTTCAGACCAGACAGGCTCTGGTAGATACTGTCTTTCTCCTCCTTCAGCACCCAAACCGCTCTGGTCAACTGCTGCTTCTCCTCAGTCTTCGTCTGGACGGACAGAGTTACTTCAGCCTGTTGTTCTCTCAGACACTTTATATTGGCTGCTACTTCTTCCTGTTGATCTGTGAGGCTCTGGATGGTTTTGGTCAGTTGATCAATTTGGACGTTCAACGGACTGACAATGTTTTCTGGGTCATTTTGTGGTTGATTTTGTTTATTTTTATGACAAAAATCCTCTGCTCCATCATTGGAAATCTCCTTTGGTTCTTCTTCCTGTTTCCCACTCTCCACTCTCTGCTGCAGATCCATGATGAGGTTGAGATCGTCCTCCGTCTTCCTGGTGAGTTCTGTGATCAAGCAGCCCTGCTCCTTGTTCTCCAGCTCCAACCTGTGTTTGTGCTCCTCTAACTCCTTCAGCTGATGTTGTTCCGTTTTCATCTCCTCCTCTCTGAGCTCCATGAGAGCCAGCAGCTGCTGGATTCTGTTGGCCAGGGCTTGGTTCTCCTGATTCAGATCATCCTGGGCAGGAGTCAAGTTGGTATCTGCTTCAGTTAGAGAGGTTTGGAGATGGTCAATCTACACGAAGGGGAGAAAATGATTAGTGATTGATCATTGGTCACAATTTGGACCTCTGGTTCTCATAAAACCTCGTACCTGTTCTACCAAACAACCAGAAACTGATTCATCCTCTGTCTGATTCCTGAGTTGCAATTTCAGCCGTTCATTCTCCTCCACCACCAGCTCCAGTTTTTCCTGTACCTTCTGCAGTTCGTCCTCCAATCGATCACGTTCTTCCTGAAGAGCTTCAAGATCTTCTCCTAACCCCAAGCTCCTGTAGGCATCTCTTAGAGCTTCGGTCTCCTCGCTCCTGATTTCCTCCAGTCTGAAGAGTCCGCCTGAGTGACAGCTGTCACCTCTCATCTCATCAATCCTTTCTGCAGCCAATGAAAGTGACTGGAAGTTGAAGTCGTGGTTTAAGCCAAAGTCTGATTTCAGCTGTTCGCTCTCTGCTGACACCTGGTGGCGATCGCGTAGAAATGTAGATGAATGGGACTCATGTATCTCCCCATTCAGTGTCGGCTGGACCTGTACATGGATCACAGGTTAGAAACATAAGTAAAATAAAAGATAAGGCAGAATTTCATTGTGATAGTTAACTATGGTGATATGATGAATTAGTTATTGGAAAAGAACTCAGTGATGGCAGGATCACCAAAAATCAATGAATTAATACCAACAACAGCCAGGATTTTAAACTTCCTTTGTTGATATGAAATTTAAGCGCCTTAGGTAATGCTCCTAGAATTATTGCAGGAAGTTCACAAATATTTTGGGGGAAAAAAAAATAACTGATTTTTATCAGTGAATTTATTTTTATTATCCTTTCTTCTAAAACAAAGGTGTTGAACTCAATTTCACCGTGGGCCAGAATTAAGAAATGGCATGAAGTCATAGGTCAAAGTCAATATATATTGAGAAATTAACTGTAGCCGTGCATCTTGTCCCTTCTCTCCCGACATTTTTTTTTTCATGTGGTAACATTAAGTCTGGAACAGCCAAAGCTTTATGTTAGACACATGAGAAATAATCTACACTTCACTGGTATTTGTTTCTTTTAAGAACAAACTGTATGTGCTATTAAATAAGCATGCATTATAAATATAACAAATTCTAACAGTATATAAGGTCTACATACTGGGTCAACTCTATTACACATTTGATTTTATTTTGCTGGCCAGATATAATTACACTGCGGTCCAGATTTGGCCCCCGGGCCTGAGGTTGACACCTGTTTACTAAAACCAAAGCACTGACATGTCCTTACCTCTGCAGACTTCTGTGCTGATGACAGTTCACTGATGACGCTGCAGTTAAAAGGCCCAGACCAGGCTGAAGGAAGTCCACTGGGTGATGTTAATCCAGAGTTAGAGCAGACAGACTCCAGGACTGATGATGTCTGGCTGTCTGCTCGGTTTGCTGCGTCCATTATGATTGACTGCAGCTTGTCGTTCTGTTCTCTCAGCTCCTCCACCTCCTCCACCAGGGAGCACTCCGACAGCCTCAGCTGCTCTACCTCCGCCTTCATTTCCTCTGCTTTGCAGCACAGGGCCTGGTTGTTCTCCTGGGCCTCCTGAAGCTGCTCCATCAGTGTCCTCCGCTCCGTCATCCCGTCCTCCTCCCTCTCCAGCAGCACCTTCAGGTCTTCCTGCAGGCTCAGGATGAAACCTTGGAGTTTGGACTCATCAGCGTTCAGTTTTGTGTCATCGTTTCTTCCTGCTTCTGTTTCGTTCTTTGACTTAACCTCGTCACCCTCTCGTCCGCCCTCTCTGTCAGACAACGCACTCGGCCGCAGCGGCAGCTTTTTCCCGTCCTCTTTCTTCTCCTCCTCTCCCTCCCCCTGCCCTCTCATGAACGTTAGCCTTTCTGTCCCTCCTGAGCGTGTGACCGTCCCAGTAGTGATTCTGACTGCAGTGATGGTTGAAATGCCTGTGGCTGCACTGACGGTCACGTCCAGCAGCTGCTTTTCCAGGGTGTAGATTCGATTCTGCAGGATCTGCTCTCTCTCTCTGGACTGACTCAGCTTTTGCTGGAGTTGGTTTTTAAAGTTTTCAAAATACTGGGACTGACGACTCATTTCTTCTTCTTTGGCCTTTAGCTGCCTCTGACATCGCTGCAGCCTCTCCCTCCAGACTCGCTCTCCTCGTTCCTTGTCCTGAGCCTGAGTTCATTAAATGACAAAACAGATTGGCTTTTAACTCAGCCCTGGTACAAGGTTGTTACCAAACAGACTCAGCCTGCAGCAAGACACCCTGTTTATTTAATTAAATTACTATTAAGCGCGGCAGTGGTGGCCTAGTGGTTAAGGTAGCAGTCTCGGTTCCTCAAGGCTTCAGGTTTAAATCCACTAACTGCCCGGTTGCCACTGAGGTGCTCTGACCATAGCACAGTCCTGACCCCCATAACATCCAGTGGGCTCTCCACCCACAGAAAGGCCCACAGTATGGAGCAGTGTGATTTGGGTGGCAGTGGTGGAGCCTGCTGCCCCTGCAACCTGGTAACGAATAAGCGGATGAAGATGAATGAATGAATTAAATTCCTATTAAATCCTATGTAGAGTTACCAACTTACAACTGTCCGTCATTGGCACTGGGAACCAGGGAGAAAGCAACATGATCTGATCATCCACATACAATGGTCCGAAGCAAAATACGTGACTCGATGAGATATGATCATCTGACTTGAGATGGGAGAGAAGAACTAACTATAGTGTTCTCACAAGTGTCAGTTTAAATAGTTACATTCTAGGCCAATGTGATGTGACTTCATAAATGACTCCAACTTTTCAGGCAACTTTTTAGTCAGAAGTCATCAATGCTTCACATCAGGATATCCCAGGCTGCAGTATTTGTATCAAACAAATATATAGATATAGATATGAGCCACAAAAAAAGTGTGATGGTGTGATTTGGGTGGAAATGAATGAAATGCAGAATTTACTATTAACAATATGGTATCACAGGTATTCATGTAGAGGCCTCCTTTTTAACTGGTAATTTTTCTTTTTTTTTACTTTATACAGTCATGGAAAAAATGATTATACTACTCTGCTGTTTTCTTCAATTCCTTGTTCATCTTAATGCCTTGTTCCACTAAAGGTTTATCACCTGGGGGAAACAATGAACACAAAACCATGCAATAACTAAAAGCACTGCATTTGTCAGTGCAATGTTATTGCTAGTGATGTAGGAACGGAAGTGATTTTTGTCACTGTCAATAAAACCATGCAAAATGGCCAGAAATCAGCTCTGAAATTAAACTTAATGATGAGCCTTTTTTGTTGTTATTATATTTGTCCAGATTAAGCTAAATCTGCACTCGCTGAGTTAAGAATGATTACATGGCATTGGCTAACTGAATTACAGAGGCTAACCGTGTAACTTTTAGACTTTAAACAAATAAAATATCATGCATGTATAACGTTTTGAAACAACAGCAGTACTAACCATGATCCTGACTTCGTCCCTGAGCACGTGGAGCCTTTGGTCCAGCCTGCGGGGGTGTTGTACTCCTGGGGGTTGGCAGGTAAAAGCCGGCTGATGCACCGATAGACTCTTCTCCAACTCATCCATCATCTCTGCTCCTTACATTACACCACAAAAATCACAAGATCACATTACCTTGGTAGAGATGGTTTAAAGACATCAAGTAAATAAGGTTTGTTGATGAGCATCTACACATTTGATAAAAAAGCGAGTAACTTCTGGGGAGATGAAGCTGCAGAGAACTTGGGAGCAAGGGAGCAATTTATTCAGGCGTGACATGTGATATCACCTGAGTTAAAAGTGATCATATAGTAGTAGCTGTGTGTGTGTGTGTGTGTGTGTCACAGGATCTCCTCCTGCCTCTCACCTGTTCCTTCAGATGGGATGGTAGAAGCTGCTCTTTGCTTCAGGAACTTCACAAAACCCACAAGTCTGGATCACTTCCCAGTGATCACGTCTCCAACCAGGTCATGTGACCTGGTAACTGGTGCGCAGTAGGTGAGTTCAACCTGTGAAGGGATCAGAGAACCAGTCAGACCTCTTCAGTGTACAGAGATAATACTCAGTGTAAGTACAGTTTCTCCTCAGCAGACACATTCACACAGAGAGATAAATACAGGCTTAGAACGTGCACAAAACTCTGTCATCCATTATTCACAGTGTCAACAGCTTGGTTGCAAACTGTCCAGCACAGGTTTTCTCAAGTTACTCCCACTTCTACGTGTAATCGTCATCTGGACAACCTGTCACCACCCCCCCACCCCCAAAAGAATCCACCAAGACATGAGGGAAGAGTTGTCATCACCACCATTATTGCACTTAGTTAATGTTTGGTTTTAAATAAAGTAAGGCAACACTACAAAACATATTTTTTCAATTCATTGAAATTTGCCTTCTGGAAATATCAAGAGGTTTCTGTATAAACTGATTATATATAGAAGCACAGTAATAAATACATGTTCTAATTATTAAGTAAATGTATTAACTATTGTGAAAATAAAATGAAAAATATATGGAGAAACAGAAAAGTGTGTTCTACTCCAGAATTTATCAATAAATCAAATTTCCATGTTTTTATTTCCACTGTAATATTTATATAAAAACCAATGGTGACTACCACGATGACTAAACAACTTCTGATTGCATAGGACATTTATCACAGAAGGTCCTTCATAGGTTTGAGACCCGGAGGAACCAAATACTAAATGGCGCCTCCTGTGGCAGCCTGTATGTTTTACAAGGACAATGAATTTCCTTACGGTGCAAATTTTTTTAGCTAAATTTTCTTCTTCTCCTTTAAGCTTGTCTCTTTTTCAGGGGTTGACTCAGCGAGTCAACATTTTCCGTTTTATCCTGTCCTCTGTATCTTCAACTCTGACTCCAACTACCTCCATGTCCTCCCTCACTGAATCCATCAATCTCCTCTTTGTCTCCTACCTGGTTGCTCCATCTGTAGATGACTTTTCTTTAATATATTAAACACAAAATACAGAACTCCTGTGCTTTTAATGTGACATGCTGTCAGTGCTACTGGAAACACAGCAGTGACTTTGAGACAAAAGCCCCAAGAGAAGAAACTGGTGCTAATATTTAAGCTGGAAAGTTATCTTGTTACCAGAGATTACTTATTAGTTTGAGTAAGAAACAACACAATTCAAACAACAAATCATTAAAAGTACAACATTAACTGTTACAATGATAACAGTATAAAACTTAATATATTTTATTAGAAATTCTCTTTTTAAAATAATACATTTTTCACCTGTCTTTGTGTCCACTGGTCAAGTCTGTCCTTCCCATGAACCGTCCAGCTTCCAGCCAGTGTTTTCTTGTGCTCTGTAAACTCGGTTTTACCGTTTCCTTAGAGACTCCGTGGACTTTGCCAGAGTCCTGCAGATCCAGCTGGCATTTAGCAGCACTGAGCATATTCTGTCCCCCTCCTGTCCCCTTCACCCCAACCCTGCTTTTCCATTGTCAGTCTGAGACTTTGGCTCCGCTCCTAAAAAACAAATCCTTTGTGGCTGAGTTCTCTCACTTTTCTTCTTTTTGAGTTAAACTTTTTGCGTCCAGATCCCAGGACTTCAAGAGTAAATATGATTTATAAATAAATCTCACTTTGATCTAAATCATAGTTTTCAAATATGTTATCAATCCAAGTAAGAGTCTTCTGCAAAAGTGCACGTACAGTTTATAAAAAGGCCATAGGTTTTTTCTAAGCTGTCTACAAATGCATAAAAAATCAGGAAGTGTCTTTGTTTCATCGTTGCCTCCACAGCACCTTGATGTCTGAAAGTACAGACCAACAACAACAAAAAAAACTGAATAAATATTTCCATTGATGTCAGTGTGAAATAATGAAATGATGAGGATGAGGACGTCACCTGGTGTAGGTCCATGGTCATTCCCATTAAGGCCATAGGATGAAAGCTAGAGAGAAAAACAAAAAGAGGAACAAAAACTAAAGGAACACAAAACGGTGTGATGAAGAAAAAAAGGAGAAAAAAAAGAAGAGACGTGATGAACTCAGTACGAAAACACACAACTTCAAAGCATTAGCATTCTTCCCACTTTCTGACAGAGCCAGAGGTGCAGCCAGGTCCACATAAAGTGTGAGTGCCATTGTTCTGAAGTATTTTCCTACCCATAATATTTTCCTACCTGTAGTGAAAATTTATAACCACGTCTGAAGTATTTTTTTCTACCCATAATTTCTTCCTACCCTCTGTTTTAAAGGCGGTAGCAAACTTTTATAGATGTTAAACACCCATAATATCTATCCCACAACTTTAAAAGAGAGGGTAGTTAGATATTATGGATGTTTGAAGTAGAGAAAAAATTATGATAAGTAGACTACTTCCACTTTATTGAGGCATATTGGCAACCTGAGCGGCCCCTGGTGGTAAGGTCTGGGGCTGCAGCCCCTTAGCCCATTCCGTTAATCCAGCCTTAAACATAGTTGCTACAGTAAGAGCTTCACAGGAAACAGGTGTCAAACATGTACCTTTTCCTCTATGTCCTTTATTTGTCTCTTTTGAAAGTCAATTCTGTCCTCCAGCTCTCTGATTCTCTGCAATATACAAAGAGAAAAGATTAGACGGTAAAAATAAAAAAAAAAAAACTTTAACTCTCTATGATTAGTCATTTTTTCATTCATCAAAAACAAAGTGATGCTGAGTGCAGCATTTAAATCCAGCTTTTCTGGTTGTCTGCCCCTGTCATGCCTTCCGTCTCCATGGAAGCTCTACTGGGGTAAGAAAAGAGCTGCCATAGCAACTGAAGGACGGAATAAAAGGTTAGAACTGGCCCAGACCTGAGCAACCAGTCCTTTAGCCTGTCTTTTTTGTGTGTGTGTGTTAGTAATCTCACCAACTTGGGTTTGTGACCCAAAAATTGATCTGGTAGTTAATGCTACCAGATACAACAGGTAAATAAAAATAAAAAATATAAAATATAAAAATATTTAAAAAAAAATTCTTGAATATGTGATTTTAGTGTTTTTGCAGGAGTCAAGTTGCAGTAAAATTTGTTAACTAACCTTAAATGATTAAAAACCTAGGTGAAAAACATGAACATCTCAATGATTGAGAGTATTATATTTTTACAGTTTTTTAAAGGTGTATTATTTTCACAGCACCACACAGTGGACAAGAAAGGAAAGTAAACCATTTGTGAGCCCCAGTAAATTAACCTTACTAATGTTTTCGGCTTTTAATACCTTTAGGACAGTAATGAGACTACTGCAACATATCTTTCACCACCTTGAAATTTTTTCTGCCACTCCTGATCTTCTCATCCAGCAGAATTGAATCATTTCTGTTCCTCACATTGTATCTAGATGGTTATAATGAAGGATTTAGTGTGTTAGTTTGTTTCTTCATTAGTACTGGTATGATTAAGTTAATAAGTTAAGAGTTAAACTGATTAAAATGAAGGTTGAGGGGAATCAACAGCACAAGTTTCAGGCCATGAGTGTAAAACTACTGTGACAGAACTGAAGGAGTGAGGGGTGTTTTAGGAACACAATGACACAAACAGACACACACTCATCTCCTCACTATTCCACCTTTACATGTACACTAACAGGTACCACACACAGGGATACTGCATCTTTTCCACAGCACCAAAGGTCTGGTCAGATCAGACGGGCCAAAGACAGGTACCAGTGGTCAGATTAGGGGGTTTAGAGGGACTCGGTAGCCTGACTCCGATGGTTGGAAGCCTTACCTGCTGGGCCTGCTGTAGGAGCTCCATACGCTCCTGTAAGATCTGACTGTCATACTGACGACTCTGCCGGAGAATCTGACGCCGCAGCTTGTCCACGGCTAATCTCAGCTCTTCCCTCTGCCGGTCGGTCAGCGACTCGGCCACTGCTCGACATGACGGCTGCTCCTGCTGCAGAGCGCTATACAGGGTGGCCTCCAGCTCCTCGATTCTCTGCACAGCCATCCATCCAGAAACACACACACACACACACAAACACAACAACAATGGTCGTGCACGTGCACATGCAGTTACAGACAGTCATGCACAGGCACACACACAGACAGAGAAACACACACATACACACACTACTGTGACCATGGCAGATATGGGGACCACTGTTCCTCGTGTGTTCATTGACTTTTACATGGTAACTTTTTGAGATTTTCTCCAAAAATGGTTACTTTGAGGGCAACTGGACACAGAAGGTTTCTTAAAGAGGTTTCAACTCTTGTCCAAGAAGCCTCTTGTGTCTTGGCTTTGTCCTAAAGGGGAGCTCTGGTATTCAACGTTGAAGAAACTGCACATCTGTGAAAGGTTCCAAGACTGTCACGTTGGAACCCAAAACCAGAAACGTTAAAATTCCGTTTCTGTTCCGAACCAATTGGCAAAAATCTCTGGTTGTAAGCACTGGCTACCATAGACTTTTTAGGAGATGAATGAGGTGAAACATCTACAAGGGTCCTACTTTCTCTAGTTGCCCTTAAAGTAACCATTTCTGGATTGAATGACCTGGATGACTGAGAACCTACACAGACTTTTGGAATTTCCATTTAGGTAAACCTCAAGAATGTCATTTGTTTTTGTCAATAAAGTTACCATGTTTTTCACATTTTCACAAACGTTATAGGACGTGGCATCACAAGAAGGAAGTCATCAAACTGACCAAACAGGAGTTGTATCTTAGTCAAAAAGCCATAAGAGCCTAACCTTGGATTCTGAATACACCTCTACAACAGAACATGAAGCTCTAGAAGAAGGTCAAGAATGAATGTTTGATTCCTTCACTCAAACCCTCCTCCACTGTGTAAAGTGCATCTTGGTTTAGCTTTGGGATTTTCTATGAGATTCATCCCGTGGTTGTGTATGAGTAAAGCAAATACCGTGTCCTCATACAGACAGGTGTGGTACTACAGTGTGGCAAGTAATTATGGAGTAGAGAAATACTCTTTAGATTCACTGTTGTAAATATACTCAGAGCATTTTAGAGTGATAAAAACATTGTGTTAAACCTTAATGGTCTAGGTGACCATTACAAAGACATAATATTTTCATATTTTTACCAAATAAGAGTTTGGTAGTGAAACTCTTTCAATTATTCTATGAATTCCAGCCAATTGTGTCCATTTACTTCATTCACAGAGCAGTAAAAGATGCAGTATCCCAACACAGCATGACAGTGTTACTTTCATGGAGAATGAAGTCAAGGTCATGATTTTTTAATGGTGTCAAACATGAGGTAAGTAGATCGTGTCGAGATCATTGAACTCAGACATTAAGATTCGTTATCGATTGATTATGTCTTGAACTTTGTGACCAACATGACTGGGTGCGGTTGGGTTTACGGCAGCCGTACCATGTAGGCCTGGTCTAAGGCCTGCTTCCTGTAGTCCAGCTCTTCTTCCAGAAAACCTTTCTGTTTACTGAACAGCTCCTGTAACAAACAACAGAATCTGTTGAAGACCATCTACAGATATTAGAAAAATCATGAAATAATTAAGGGTGGATTCTTTTACCTTGTCATTCTCCAGGTCAATCATCTTCTGCGTCAGGGCAGCCTCTGTGTTATCGATCTGCTTCAACCACTGTAACAGTTGATAAAGTTAATTTTAATAAATATATTCTCTTCAGAAATGTCAAATAATAGTAAGATCGATATTGTTTTTTCGTTCAATAATGTAAATCCTTTGAGACCAAGTCTGGGTTTTGCGAAATTTACTGAAATCACACAGTGTTCTGAGATGTTTATTTCATATTTCGGAGCAAACAGGGGCACATAGCGGGATCTATGAATTTTGGTATTGGAAAAAAAAGCATATGGACTGAATCAGCAAATGTTTTTGTATCAGATATCCAGAACATTAAAAGAAAATAATACAATACACTGACCTTTTCACACAGAGATATCACAGTTCCTGCCTGGATTACAGCAACCTGTTCCTCATTTCTGAGATTCTACAAAAAGAAAATTACAAAAATTAAATATAAAACATCAAAATCCCATTAAATTAGGTGTTATTCTGACAAATCTTACTCCATTGTCTCCCAGGATGTCCAATTTCTTCATCAGCTCAGGGATAATCACGTCCTGCACAGGACAAAGACGATAAAAAAAGTCCTCAAAAAATTAGTATAAAAATGAAACATAAAAAAAAGAAAAAAATATTTTGTGTTTTTACCTTGACTCCCTCCTGGTGGCAGTAGATCTGCAGAGCACTGCTGCTATTCTCAGGAAACGCAGATACATGGAGATTGAGTGCAGGAGATCTGCGTTCCCTCTCCTGCAGGAGCAAAGTCAATGTTAACACGTGTGAAGACAGAAAAACCAAGAATACAGCAGTGACCTTAACTGTGGTGAAACATAAGGTGTGAATGGGAAACAGTGAATGAGGTCGAAGTTGTTACTTACATGAGAAAATGGTCGGGAGCTGAGGTTGGTTCAAAAACAAGTGGTTTAAACAAAGAACAAATGAAATAAAATGGGAAATTGAACAAACACATGCTGCAGGTTCACGACTGTCAAATGGAAACACAATCAACACAAACATGCTGCGTGTGGAAAAGAAAAATTAATCAGTAGAACTGAGTAAAACACACATGGTAGTGTAATCCTTTTTATTCTGCATTTAAAAACATAAATGAAATCCACATGATCCAATGAACAAACCAATCAAATCCATGCAAAATCCAAACCATAACCAAACAAAAATAAGATGGAACACAGGGTAAACTTAAATATTTTTTTATTATTATTTAAAAATTATATTCATCTCAACACAATTTTACATCAAAAGAAACATTCCAGTTCAGTGGTATTTACACAGCTGCCATGCAAAAACTACATGGATGCAGAGAAAATGGTCAAGTCGGTCAAGTCAGTCAGTCAGTCAGTCAGTCAGTCAGTCAGTCAGTCCGTCACTGTATGTAGTTCTTGTGTCTGGCGTTGACGTGGTTGTTGTCCCACTCTGCTGACAGTTTGACTCCTGTACAGTCTCTTACTTCCAGTTCCAGAACTCTGAACTCCAGCAACTCGTTCTGGTCTCGGGCATCTTGGACCTCAGCCTGCAGCCGTGACTCCGCCTGCTGTAATGCACACATCTGCAGACGCACAAACACAGCTATATCATTAGAAGATTAATTTAAATATTAAGATTTTTCCTATTATTTGTGGTTTATTTTGCATTTTCTCAAGTACATGAACCTCAATCCAAACTTCATCTAACACGTTCTATCTCTGTCTGCTATGTAAATACATGCATTTATATATATATGTATATAAATAAGTGTTTCTTATGTCTAGTATGGTGTATGGTGTATTTTATTGGTGAGAGAAAGGTCTAAGCTCACATAAAAAAACCATATGAATCACAAAAGTTGTCATTGTCTACCTTCTCATGCAGCTCCTGGTTGGTCCTGAGCAAGTACTGCTTCTCCTCCACCCACTTGGAATCCTGTCAGAACAACCAAACACTACATGACCGGGAAGTGACAAGTGCAGTGAAGAGAGTTGTCAGCGATGCAACGACACAGACGTTATTAATTTAAATATTAAGATTTTTCCTATTATTTGTGGTTTATTTTGCATTTTCTCAAGTACATGAACCTCAATCCAAACTTCATCTAACACGTTCTATCTCTGTCTGCTATGTAAATACATGCATTTATATATATATGTATATAAATAAGTGTTTCTTATGTCTGGAATGGTGTATGGTGTATTTTATTGGTGAGAGAAAGGTCTAAGCTCACATAAAAAAACCATATGAATCACAAAAGTTGTCATTGTCTACCTTCTCATGCAGCTCCTGGTTGGTCCTGAGCAAGTACTGCTTCTCCTCCACCCACTTGGAATCCTGTCAGAACAACCAAACACTACATGACCGGGAAGTGACAAGTGCAGTGAAGAGAGTTGTCAGCGATGCAACGACACAGACGTTGCAAAAGCAAGAACGCATGGAAGGACACAGAGTCTGACTCACATAACGACAGGACCAGAAATAAACATAGACACCGACAGGGAGAGAGTGACAGCAGCTCCGCTTTACTCCTATGGAGGAGATAAAGGAGCTGCTCCCACAGTCTCGCAGACCTTACAGTAACAGCAGGAGCAGAAAAACACAGAGAACATGCAGTGAGAACAGAGTTACAAAACAACGACAAACACAGGAAAGACGTGAAACAGTTGAAGTTGCAGCAGTGTTCCTCATAGTTCAGCTCAACACACATATGTGTTGTTCAGTAGTGACAGTCAAAGCCACCTCCTTATGGTCCTCAGAGTTAAAACCAACAGCAGAGGGAGGCAGACAGCATGCAGACATGCAGGAGGTGACACCACTGGATTCTGCAGTAGACCTGATCAGCACAGCACCAGCCCAGGGGCAGAGCAACCACACGGACATGCAGCAGATCCAGTAAGAGTTGGACCAAAGGACTCCGGGCCACAAATCTGTGAACTCTGTTACCTGCCCCTGTTCTGCTAAGGCCTTTTCCAGGTCGACAACCTTGGCCTGACAGCTGCTGAGCTCCGACTGGAGCTGCTCACGTGTCTGTGGGAGAGAAGTATCAGGCATCAGGGAGGAGAAGGAGAAGGAGAATCAGCCACACCCAGAGGAACAACAGAACAACATGGTAAACATAAATAACTGGTCAAAACCAAACAGGGTCAATGTGTGACTTCAGTGATGCTTTCACTAGGAGAAAGTAAAGTTGAAAACCAAATCCAATTTTTATAGAGCAAGTTTAAAACCTTGAACCACTGTACTGAACACCAATGATTAAACAGAAGAATAATGAAGAAAAATTAAAAGTAATTGAAAAATGAAAAAGTTAATTCAGTGCTGAAGACCATTTGTTACATATGTGTTTTTAAGCGATTGAAAAAGACAAATTCTTCTTCTTTAAGGCAGTTTTTTCTACAGTTCAAGGCTCAGTTCTGTTCTGTTAAAAGTAATGATTCTCCTCTACATCTGTCCCCAAACAAAGACATTTGTTAAAGAAAACATTTACATTTGTAAATGTTTTAGGCCAAAAACCAAACTTGAGTGTTGGTCATTTGTAACAGTGAATCCTTCTGTATCGCCACCTAGTGGTGAAGCAGATCCATATTTTATAACAGCAGCTCAAAACAGTCATGCTACTAACCCTGGCCTCTCTTTCAGCATCCAGGGAGCCTCCTGTCTGCTCCTGCAGGAGGGCGTAAGCTCGTTGCAAGGCCTGGTATTCTCTGGTGAGCTGACGGAAACGTAACTCCGACTCCTCACGGGAAACAGTCTGTGGAAGCAGAGAGGTTGGGTTAGAAACAGAACACAAACACAATTCTGTCAACTGTGGATGAAAAGTATAGACTAAATATCTTCTCTACCTCTTCTAGCTCTTCCTCTGGGGTGGCCGGGGTCCGATCAGTGAGGTCAGTGTTGTAGGAGGTGAGAGACGAGGTTTCAGAGTCTATGGATTCTTCATCAAATCCAAAATATGTCTCCACAACATGCCTCTGGAGGAGGAGGTCAGAAACAGAATTAAAATGGAAAACCAAGACAGTCTGTTAAATCAAGTAGCTTCACATCTGATTTTAGATTCAAATAAATAAATACAATCTCTGTATTATACCACAGTCTTCCTACCATCATGTTTATAAGTCATCTCCTGGCAACCAGAGAAGTAAAGGCAAACCAGGGCACAGAGACAAATGAAGGCAGAGAAGTAGAGGATGAGGAGGATGTACTCAGTCATGATGAACTCAGAAACACAAACTCCTCAGACTTTGTCAATCATATCCTCACTTAGAACGACTAATTTCTCCAGCTTTTTCACCAGGCTGTCTGAACAGAACAACGACTTTCCATCCCGCACCCACGCAAAATGGAAAAAGCCGACAACAAAGCTTCTGGTTACTGTCAAAATACTCCCACAGTCAGTTTTTCTTCTTAGTACTAAGAGGCTCTGATATTTTTCAGTTAATAAAAAAAAAAATAATCCCAAAGTGAAAATTTCCAGATGTAAATCCGATGTCCAAGAGCAGTGTCCACGACCTGCATCTACATCAACAAACTGTATCTAACATAGAGCAGAGGAGAGACCAGAGACTCCTCCCCTGATGACGTCGCTGCCCAAGGTACAAATGACAGCCAAGAGGCTGACGCAGCTGAAATCTGCACTAATTTAATGAGATTATAAAATAATCATTTAACAGTTAAATTGACAATAAACCCTGCAGACAAAGATGAACAGCTGCAGATAGATTAGATCTAAACCTTCAATCTGTGTTTCCCGTGTGTTTGTTTATGTCTGTTTGTTGGGGAGGTTTATGACTGTTATGCCCCTGCTGTTAGTGACGATGTCACTGCCGTCCCCTGAGTTTAATTAAACCCCAACAAACACTCGCTGAGTGCGTGTGAAGGCATCATTCATCTCAGTTCAGTTACACTGTGCTGCGTCTTTAAGACACAGCTGTGGGCACTTACTTTTGACACCTTCAGAGGTTTCCTCCGGGTCTTTTTGCACATCACTAATCGGTCACGTTCCTAAAAACAAAGAGAGAAAACAGAGAGAAGAAGTGTGAGTGTTTTCCTGTAAAATATAGTTAAATGAAGGGGAATTGTACAAAAACAACGAAATAAACACACAATTAGCTGTTATTTTTAGTGGTATACAGAAAGCTACAATTCTTTAGTGGTCAAGAAAACATCCCTGAAATCCTCACCTGTGTGAGCTCATCGATGATTCCCTGTTGCTCGGCAACCTGCAGCTTCAGAAACTCAACTTCCTGTTCCTCATGGGCATGACTTAGGTCTGTGAGGGAGCTCGGTCGCTTCAGCTGGGCCTGAAGGGTTTGTTGTTGTTGTGAGGGCGGACGGGAGGAAGCATTTTCCTTCTGAGAGGCAAAGAAGACAAAGAGATATGCATTACCCTAAATGGCCACTAGAGGTCGTTTTTGTACATCACTCGAATTGCATCTGACGTCATGATCTGAGCATAATTTGCATTTTGACCTAGAATTCTAGTTTGTTTGCGTGTGAAGCATGGACTCACCTTAAAAAGAGAGACAAACTAAAGAGTGAAGTCAAACGGTGTTAAGTTGACTTTGTTTCTCACCATTTCAGCATTTTCTCGACTCAGGTTCTTCAGTTTCTCCTCCATGCGTTGAAGCGTTTGCAGGAGATCGTCGTTCTTCTTGGACAGTCTCTTGTTCTTCTCAAACATGGGCTTCATCTGGCTCTCTGCCTCACGAACTCTCTTCAACTGAACAGAGGAAGGAAACGAGGAGGAAACACTCAGAGTCTAAGACTTTCCTTTAGGTGACAAAGAATTTCCAGTATGAGCCAAAGAAACAATCCACATAAGGGAGGGGGAGTGAGGGAGCGTGCTATAGAAAAATGAACACAGTTAAATAAAAAAAGATGCTTGCTTGTTAGTTAAGGTGTGTTTAATACTACGAACAAACATGACGTTTGCTTTTGCATGCCCATAATCACATCACATATGTACTTTTGCAAGTGTGTTCCTCACTAGTTCATTCCTCTCGTCAGCAAGGAGAGCATTTCTGTCCTCCAGTTTCCTGATGACGGCGTGAAGCTCCGCGATCTTCAGCTGGAACCGCCGCATGTCACGCTCCTCCGTCTCCTGTGCAACGTAGGGGAGAGGAGAAGAGGAGGTAGACAATAACTGAAAAAGGGAGAACATGCAGGCAGGTGGGGTGAACAGGTAGTAACGGTGGGTGGAACAGAAGGAGTGATCGGAAGAAGGATGAGACAAGTCAGCAACCAGAGTTCAGACGTTAGATCAGTGCTAACCCTAACCCATGGCATGTAAAACATTTAATTGTAAAAGGTTATCTGTATATGAATGTATATATACACATGTATATATGAAACAAAATTTTATTTATAAATTATAATTTAATGATAAAACTAAAAATCTCAATGCATTTTGGCATAAGTGTTAGGACAAACTTCTGCATTAAACATTACATTTTTTACATTAAATATTTACAAAGAGGAAAGTCATCGTCCAAAACAAAACATTTTATAGGATTGCAATTATATTCCTGATTTAAGAATGTACAAAAACTGCAGCCTCGGAGGGAAAAAAGTCAAAATGTCAAAAATTTACATAAAATATGCAACATTCCACAAACCATAGACAGGGAACCATTTTTAAACCTTTTAAATTCCTCTTATTTTTGTACATCTTTATTGCTATACTATTTAGTTAATAAAGAATTCAATGTAGGCAGTGGAAACGGATGAGCAATAAACATGATTTCAGAGACCTTGGGATGAGTGTGGTATGAGGCCTTGGTGCATTAGTAGAGAATGAACAGATGCAGGGAACACAATGGACGTAATGGCAGCTACGATGCCTCTCAGTTTAATAGAGCACTCTGAGTCTGAGTCTACTCTGATTTCCCATCCTATCACTCTTACCTCATGACTCATAAGGTCTGTCTGCAGACAATAGAACCAAAAATGAGCCATTAGTGAAATGTGCGTTTTAGGATTCTTTATCGCTCAACCCAGCAAAAGCTAAGCACAAAACTGTGGACTCACAAAATAAAAAAAACTAACAAAAATTACAAAAAAAAATACTCTTGGTAATTATCCCATGACCCAGCAGAGGGAGCTATACCAGGACACTACCTCTACAGAAAAAAAATCCATCATGCTCAGTGTTGCCAAATTTCCCATTCAAATGCTCTACTGAAGCCTCTGGCTCAGTGATAGAATTACTGCTCACCATTCAGAAGGTTTCAGGTTCAATTCCACCCAGTTCCCTGTCCCTAGCGACTAGTTTTCTCATCAGGGAATACAGTAAAAATACTTCATTAAAACACAATGCGGACTACTGCTTTGGAAACTTCTGGTGAGGGGACAAGAACTCAGATGATGTTTATCCAATGATCCAGTAGAGGGTGCTGTGAAGGTAATCAGCTATGCCAACCTATGGAGGTGTGTCTGTGTTTACCTGGTTGTTGAGCTGCTCATTGTTGTCTCCCAGCCCAGGCATCACCTCTCTCTTGGGGCTGCCGTGGTTGTGCTTCTCGGCCTCCCGCACATGGCCCAGCTGCTCATCCAGAGCCTCCTTCTGGAGCTGAAGCTTCTGGGCGTAGCCGGCCTGCATGCCCAGCTCCCTCTCCAGAGCACACACGGCCCTGTCCTTGGCTTTCAATTCATCCATCTACAGCAGGATTGGAAGAGACAAAGTTTTAGTAAATAAAGAGACAAAGTGCATAATCTATCATGTCCAGCCTGTCAACACAAGTCCTAAAAATTGGAAAAAGAATGAGATGAGATTAGGTCATATTTAGAAATGCTTTTATTTGAATTATTTATTATTGATTAACTCCAATAATTTAATCATGATTTTACCCAGAAAACGCCCATGTGCAACAGTCCTCATCGTCACTAAACCTCTGTGCTCCAGAAGAAACTATGTTTTAACTTTTATATCACATCTCTGTGGTTCCTATTAAATCATAAAACTTTGTTATCCCCTTGTCAGACAAATGTTTCTGCATTTGCCTCCCAGAGCATTTGGTTTTTCACACAGGTGTTTTCTCTACTTCCTCTTCACCTTCATCTTGTGCGATTTGCAAAGAAGTTAACTTTCTTTTAGGCCTATTTTTCAGGCCAACTTCTTGAATGAAGCAGGTACAGAGGTTAATTTTCACAGACCGGATCCAGATGGTGACCTCGCCTCTAAACTTCATGGACCATTTAGAAGATACACTCTGAACTGGAGATGAACTTTAGGAGTAGCAGAGCAGATCAACATGTGTGGAACCGAAATCTAGCCAGATCATAAAACACTGGTTCTTAGTAGAAGGGGGGGAAAACCCAGCTGGATTTCTTTTATATTTTAAAATAACTTGTGAAAAAATTACCTGACGCGTATGCATATCAGGATTTTCTGAGACTTTTCCAGGATATTTTAAGTAAGGAGCCGAGTTCAGATTTAATTTGATACAACGTAACACACGATATATGCACTAATAATACTTTAGTGTTCAAGTAGTAGACTGACGGTTCAAACCTCGGCCCCAGGCACCACTCCACTGCTCCCTGGTTGCAGTCTGGCAGTAATTACTGGAGTTGAATGCAGAGGAAATTACCTTAGGGTTTAAATGAGCACTGAAAAAAGGCTGCAGAGTAATAAAAACTAAAACTACCAACTCTGTGGAGGGTACTATTTCAGAGTATACATACTTCTATATATTTATATAAGTAATTTTTATTATTAATAATTAATAAATCATTCAGAATAGTCATAAATTTAGGTGCATTTGGCTGCTGTAATTTATCTTTCTATCTGATTCTGAGATTTTTGTACTACGATTTTTTTATTTTCTGGACTATAAGTCTCTCTGGAGTGCCCTCTGGTGGCTGCCAATGTAAAAATAAGAAAATTTTATATACATTAATATATAAATTGCACCTGAGTACACACACGAGACAAAGAATGGAAAAAAATTGTGACTTGTAGCCTGGAAAATACAGTAATCACAGGAAAATGTGATGCTTCAATAGTCCTAAGTTTTAGACTCCTGTCTCCTTTCTATGAAATGTTTTTGCAGCATCACGTGTTCTCACCAGTCTGCGGATGTCTTTCTCACAGTCCCGTTTAATTCGATGCACCTCATCTTGGTGCTGTTGGTAAGCAGTGCGCAGATCAGCTGCTTTGGCCTTGTCAGCCTGCAGAGCATTGGCCAGAGCCTCCTCGGCCTGTTTCCTGGCTGCCTTCTGTTCCTGGATCTAAAATACCACACAGAACACAACATAATGATAACATTAGAGTGCAAAAATAAATAAATAAATAAACAATGAAAGTGATGATTCATGAGCTACATTCAACAGCTGAAATGACAGATGCTTTGATTGTCTGAAAGGCCGTGAGGAAACAATAAGGTGGTAACAGGCATCTCCGCCCTGCTTCCTGTTTTCAACAGGAACGTTGCTTGAAACATTCTCTCCTCCACTGAGAGACATTAGCAGAGCGTACACATGGACGAATACAGTATGAATGGGTTAAAGACACAGCTCCAACTCAGGTCTCACTGGGATGGTCTTTGGTGGAAACATTTTAGCGTAGACTGAATCTATGACTTCCTTAGAAGCACAGAGTTGGGTTAAATTCCCACAGAAAATTAACTGTGTTACTCTTTATCTGTAAACTACATGGGATAAAAGCGTCTGCAAATAGTAAATATAACATGTATGGTAGGTATATATTAAACATACATATATATTTTATATATAACACATAATATATTTATATTAATTAATTAGGAAACAAATATATGCTAAGTATACATTATACATACACTCACATATATATATATATAAATACATATACACATATACATACACATACATGCATACATATATAAATACATACATACATATACTGTACATATATACATACAAATACGTGTATATACATACATACACATACATATATATATAAATACATATATGAGAGACATATATGTATATGAGAAACAGAACAGTCAGAGTAACTAAATACCAAAGTGAGTCACTACAGGGTAAGGTCATTATTTAAGCCGATCTGTAAAGTGCTCTTCCCACTGAGTCAACAACAGCAGAGACAAACTATTACTGTGAGGGAAGCAGAAAACATTGGCTCCATAATAATAACAAGTGCACAGTACAACTGGCTTCTTCTTCTACTGTTAATGGCTGTTCTTAAAACTCTAAAATGACCACAGTGATGAATCTAACACTGCCAACAGCTGTTTGTGGCTGTGGAGTGTATTAGTTCTGAAAAGGGCTGGCGAAGTGTCCTGCAGGCTTTTTCCCGCCTTTTCCCCAGAGTCTTCTGGGACTGGGTCCAGCTCCCTCTGTGACATCTTGACATGAAAAGTGCTTAAAGATGGTATTAGGATGTGAGCTGTGAAACTGAGCCTGAGTGGAGTCGGTCTGGGAACTACATTCAGAGGTGGAACACTGAAAACTTAACTTGAAGTTCTTTCAGACTTTTCTATGCTGGCTGGGACAGTTGTTCTATAAACGCTGATAGAAAGAACTCACTTAATAAGGTTCCATGTGTAGATTTTAGTCTGATTTACTTAACTTACTTAATACTAATTTGTCAAGGTTTTTCTCATACTTCAGATCTGGTGGAAATTGTTGTCTAGTTTGAAACAAACTCCAACCCACCTCCTGCTGTAGCTTTATCCTCTCCCCATCAAACGCCCTCCTAGCCTCTTCCCGAGCCTCCACCAGAAGAGCATTTTTCAGCTTATCTGCAGCCCCGTCTCTCAGTGCGTTAACAAGGCCCTGGAGCCTCTGCACCTCCGTATCCCGGATCTTGATGGTCCGTGTAAGTTCTGCTTCATGCTGCCTCGCCAGGGACTCGCGTACGGCCGCTATCTCACGCAGTTTCTCTTCGTGAAGTTTGGCTTTTAAATCAGTGAGTGCCACTGCATGTTTGTGCTGCTCCAGCTCACGAGCCTGACGCTGGTCCTGCAGCCGCTCCCGGAGCTTACATATCTGAAAGACAGGGGCAGTAGTGAGTCGGTGCGTCAGTCAGACTGTGGAGATGTTTATTCGCACAACTGCTTTGACGGTAGATACCGTTCCTAATTAAAGCATTAAAGTTACCACAGAAAAGCCGTTAGTTCAGACACATTATTTCCAAAATTAACGGAGTAGAAGTCACATTATGTAGAACTGAAAAACTATTTCACCATTTATGTAAAAGGAAATAAAAATTTTATGTTTTTTGGGGACAATTTTAAACTGGTCGTTACCATGTAGATCAAGGGTCTCAAACTCCCATAAGTTGAGGGCCAAAAAATTTACCAAAACTTACCATATATTTACTGTTTAAGCCCACAATGCTATACTGAAGTACAGAACAATACATATGAAAAATAAATAAATAAATAAACCATTGATCTGTGTCATTACAGTTGTATTATTTTCTCATCAACAATGAAATGGATGAAAGTGAATAGTGCAATGAATTGCAATACTTTCATCCCGTTAAATCTTGTCCTCAATATCCTCAATAAATCTTGTGGGCCACGCTAACATTCAACTTTCACATCAAGGTGGGGGCCGCCAAATATCGTTGCACCGGCCGCAAATGGCCCACGGGCTGCAGGTTTGAGTTCCCTGATGTAGATGAAGTCCAAAATTCTCAAGATTGCTACCAAAACCTCATAGTGTAATTTAGTTTTTTTGTCTCTGACAAGTTTGTCTCAAACATAGTTTGTTGTAAAATCCTAATTGGTCTCAAAAAAATCCGGAGTTCCTCCAGATTATTCCTAACATTCCTCCTCCCCCTCACCTTGCTGCGCTCCTGCTGCAACTCCATTTGTGTGTCCATGAGTTTGCTCCTCAGTTCCTCATTGGTGGCCTGAGGTGGTGAGTCGGCCATCACCTCCGACTTCTCTGGCTTCCGTCCCTTCTTGAAGGGTGGGGCCACAGGAGGTGTGGTTGATGACATAGCACTCTGGCCACCCAATCAGGGCGGACAAAACGGTGCGAGCCCGAGGAGAGGGTCAATCCCTGCTCCCCCTCCTTACGAGAACCAGCCTCACCATCATCATCATCATCATCACGTGGTTGTCAGGTCTACATTGTTACTGAAGGCTGCCAGTGGTTCTGTTTGAGAGAAACCAAAAGAAAAAAAGTGGAAAAGTGAGTCAGTGGAGATAGAAAAGAAAACTAGGTTACACAAAAGCGCTCTTAGAAATACACTGTGCTACATGATACACTCCAGCCTACAGGGGAAAACAGTCTATTTCTAGAAGATCTACTCTCTCTTATGTCATCTTTTTCTTTCTTACATATACTCAAAAGCCATTCATCTTCATCATCCTGCCATCTAGTGACCTTCACTTTAATGTACTGCCATTTATCCCAAAAACCTCTTCTAGAGTAAGCATTACATGGCAACCCTAAGGCATTGTGGTGGTGGGTTTGAATTGTCGAATATAGTTTTTTTATTTAGATAACATAAATGTGTTGATAATACATTTTACTTTTATTTCTTAGGAAAAACATTGTGGTGTTAACGTAAGGATAAAAACGGTCATCGGTGTTTATTGACTATATTAGACAAATGAGCTGATTTCATGTGCTGTGATACAGTGACACGTCGCTGCAGTGACACATATTCCTTCATCTGAAAGCGGATTCCTCTAATCTGTTTCTACAAAGAATAGTAACCCAGTAACCTTACAGTCGTTCTGCCGACTGTGACATAAATTATTCAAGGATCAGAGGAACTGAAGGCTGCAGCCGCCTTCATCTTCATCTACGCACGCAGAAACCATTCATACAGACATACGCAGATGGAAGCCATAGTTACCATGGCAACCCTGGAATACTGTATTCCAATGGAGAAAGAGTAAAAAACAGACATAAGGGGAGAAAGTCTATCATGTTGCAATCTCTAATCAAATATATGCAGAAGTCTAATCTAAAGACTTCTGCATATATTGTTCATTTGGTCCAAAAAATATGGTAGCTTAGAACAGTGGTTCTCAACTGGTGGGTCGTGAACCAAAAGTGGGTCATGCACCCATTCTGAATGGTCAAAAATAAAAAATAATGTGAATCATCTGTTGAGCATGTGTTTTATTTTAAAAAAAAATCTCCCTTTTTTAAAAGGCACACTCTGCTGAATAAAACCAGTATTAGAAGAACTGATTTTTTTTATTTCTCTTTAGAAAATTTATTTGCTCGTTTTGAATTTTATGAAAGTGGGTTGCAACTTAATGACCACAGAAAAATGTGGGTCCCAGAGTGAGACCAGTTGAGAACCACTGGTTCCACTGGTTTAGAATAAGCACCGTCGTTGTCTCACCTGTCCTGTCAAGTACTGCATTAATTGCAGGATAGGGAATGAATAACTACCTATTCACCTGAAAAAGACTGAAGTCTTGTCAACCTTGTTTGCTTTTATGACCTACGTCTGTTTGACATTTTTATTTACAATAATTCACTAGAGCTGATGTGCAATCCTGTGGGCTATATTTAACATTTGTTTTTGTCTGTACCAATAAAACAGGTAGGACATGTTGTTGCACGACGGTGCCATTACCTGACACCAGGTGTACCCAAGCTGAAAGGTTTGACAGCTCTGATAAGTGGGTTCAGTGATTTTGTTTTTATAGGGGAAGAAATGGAGGAGGATAAGTTACTACCTGAATAATCACATGTAACACAATTGTTTTTTGTTTTTTTTTGTGTTGAGTTATCACTCTTGGTTAATATGCTGCATTAGAGTCACAACATTTCCGCTAAATGTCACAGATGTTGCCCATTTACTTCACTCTGTTCCTACCAAGCCTGGCAAAGCCATGTGTTTCCCCTGCTGGAAGCCAGAAGTTAACGCTCAAGTTTAACAGCTAATGGAAAAAACCTGAAACTTTGTATAGGAAACTTGGTTCTTTTTATAGGAATACAACAAAGCTAACACGTGCTTTTAATGTTCAAAGAGGTAAACAGAGGCGAACAAGACTTTAAATATCTTTAAACAACTCCAATATAAACAAGCAGGAAGACAAAGCTAGGGGCTAGTTACCAATGTTCAACTACTACGTACTTGTACAACTGTAGGATAAAAAAGGACACATGCAGACAAACTACTACTTTTTGTCAGACATTAAAAACATTAAAGTTAAAGTCCAACAAAACTGTTAACCTGGATGACTAAGAATCTTCATCTACATACTACTAGTACTATTAAAACCAGGTGAAATTAAGGTACTAGCAAGAACAAGTACCAGCACAATCACTTCCTGGTTCTGCCCTTCCTCTGTCAGACTGAACCAAGTGTGTCAAACATAAGTTACAGGTAGTTTCACAACTACTACCTCAGGAAGTCTCTCATTACTGGTTCAGTTAAAAAAACAAGTAGGATTAGGTTAAATGGATTCTGCTTATTTATCTCGGTGGTTGTACAAGTGTGTATGGTTGTTGTGTTTCCTACTACACCAACGGCCAACACATGGCCGTTGGTGTAGTCAGCGTACCCTGCTCTGCCTTCCCATGACTCCTGAGATGACTGAAAGAACCCGAAAAGGATTTATTTCACGTATTTTTAGTGAAAATCGCTTTACTGATATGCAGCTAGCTACGTCTGCGTGAATAAATAATCTTAATGTCCATGGATAATGAAGTAAACTACCATGATTACAGAGTCTGTAATAGTGTAATAGTCTAAGTATATGATAAACCATATACATGGGAACACAGGATGTATTTATTCCTCAGAATTAGAATAAAACTAATGTGTGTGTAAATTTATCACAGATGTTGCAGGTTACCAGGTAACAAACCCTATAGTTCACTAACAAAGGAACCTCCTCAAGACTTTATGAACCTAGAACACACACAGAGTGTGTCAATCATTTACTTGACACCAGGAACTATAAGCAGATAAAAGAGCAGCCTGGTAAAGGCTGCACAAAGTCTCCACACCAGTCTGTCTGGGTTATAAATTAGCAGTGAGGGCGTGGACAGGCGGAGATATCATGTTCCTAATGATCACGACACTAAACTCACCTTCTCAGAGGAGGTGAGTGAACATGTTTGGCTGCTCTTAGCAAATCCTTACATACACAAATACAGTTCTCTGGGGACACTGTAAAAAATCCCACTTACTGCCAGAGTAACTACAGCCAAGTGCAACATTAGTGGAGTGTATAACCTAAAATTTGCCAGGGCGGGAAAATGACTGCAAGTCACTGACCTTAATGTCCAGTCAACCCACAAATGCCAGCATCACAGCAGCTCTGCTGTAGATCCTCTCCCTAGTTCTCTTTCGCCTTCTGTTATGCATTCCACAACTCAGACATGCTTTTTTTTCCCCCACTCAGAGATTAGAGATGCACGTAGTGATATCTTTATGTGTTGTACATCTACCTGTAGGTATGTTTTTGCATGCATGACTTCCTTTCTTTACTGTATCTGCATGTAAGCACATACAGATGAAGACATAACTCAGCCCTGCTGTCACTCCTCCCCACCGTGTCCGTCTCCATCTCAGACTACACAACCCTGTTTCAACTCCTAGTTTACACTCATACATCAACAGATTTATAAATATTTTAGAGAGATTTTATATTTTGGGTCGGTTGGAGTGGACAGCAGCTCCTGTATTGCCTGAATGCAACTGTATGTGAAGAATAATTCGACCGGATCAATGTGTACAACCCCATCACTTCATTTACTGCAGACACTGCAGGTTCCAAAAGCTCAGCAGATACAAATGCATCACCTGCCTACTTTAGCACATTCTTCATTGTTATTGACTTTTTACTTAACCCTAATTTTCTTAAAAAAACTAAGCAAAAATGAATGAGTTTGCATTGAATTACAACATCTGTATATATTATTATCTTTAGTGCATTTGCATATATTATTGATCAGAGTGCTGGAATTTAGTGTTGGTAAAAAAAAGTCAAAAAGAAACAAATTTTGTGCATCAACCTGCAGATGGTTTTATCTGATAGTCAGGGCAGTGAAGGCCTAGTGGGTAAGGAACCAAACTTGGGTCCGTAGAGTTCCAGGTTTGAACCAACCAGCTGCCGGGTTACCACTGAGCATGGCATTGTCACCACCTACTGCTCCCCGGCACTCAAAGCTACCCCTTATTCCCTTTAGCAATGGGTTAAATGCACAGGTCACATTTTGGATTAAATTCTATCTAATTAAATTTTTGGTCCTACATCTGGGATAGTTAACCAGTCCATCACCAGACCACATATAGAGACAACGATCTATACTCATTTGGTCAATTTCAAAGGAAAAATTCTACCCTACATGTAATAAGACTGTAGCAGGAAAAAAGAAGTATCTGGAGGGAAAAGTGTGACTGTTCAAGTCCAGCAAACGACTGTCAGCGCAATATTTCTATTGCATGTAAACTTATAAATATTTAGATAAAATTATCTGGGTTTTTTTTTCAAATTTCTGCACACACTCCCAACATATGTAGTTGGAAACCTGTATCAATTCAGGCCTCCTTGGTTAGAACCCCCCTGGTGGTAGCCTGGTAGAAGGAGGAAACAGTACAATGTTGGACACTGGATAATGACTGAGACATTAATTGTCCTAATAGAGTTAGGAAGTGGTGAGTTGGCAGTACTTTTCCTTTACTGCTAGAAAATCCTTCTGTATGGAATGTACATGTGCATGTACTTCTCTGGTGGTGCAGTATTTGACCACAGGCATGAAGGAGTGTGATGGCAGTCGGTCTCTAAATTCACATTTGAAGCTGAACTGTCCATCTTATCCCTGAACCCATGTTGTAAGCATGAGTAGATGAAAAAGTATCACTGATATCCAGTGCTTACCTCATCTTTTCTGACAACATTGTTATTACAGCAGCTCTGCTGCAGCACAGCCATCCATCAAACACACCTTCAGAACAGGCTTCAGACTTTTTTTTTCCTGCAGCCCAGTGACAATCAAACAGGAGTTGGTGTGCAACACATGTTGGCTGTTCGCCGCCTCTGATTTACGAGCATGCGGAGCCGCCTGATCAGAGCAGCAGAGAGGGTGCGATGACAGATGTGGAGTCGCTGCTGTGCAGACTGGGAGGAAGCAAGGCTGGACGTAAGGATGTGAGACTGATGCCAGAGTAAAGCCGGTCTGTCTGCCTGCCTGCCTGTCTGTCTATCTGTCTGACCCGTAGTGCCAACCACACCCCAGGGCGACATGACATGCGTGGGGCCGCTGCAGCCGCAACAGCAGCAGCAGCAGCAGCATCAGCTTCCTCCTGCTTCTCCTCCTGCTTCTCCTCCAGCCTCGTAAAGGTCGGATGTCCTTGCGTTGAGGCAGCAGTGTCTCATGTGCTGTTAGGAACGGTGACTGACAATGAGTCTGCCTTTAGTATAAGATGAAGACGAAGGCGAATGAGGAGGAGGAGGTGGAGGAAGAGGTGGTCATCTCCAACAGGGTGGATGTGAAGCTGAGTGCTGCTTCTTCTCACACCAAGAACCCAGACACGGCACCGCCGGATCGATCCCACCCCTGGTTTTTCTAACCGGTTACTGCGCAAATACGCATGAACCTGACATGTTCCACGGAAGTTGAGCAGTGCTGCAAAATAACTTACCAGAAAAGAAGCTCCGCCGCGACCGGACGTGAAAACCGTCGCTGCTTCACAACATCCAGGCTCCACAAGGATGGAGACGGAGCGGCACCGCCTCCAGGCGGGGCAGAAGGGACGCAGGCACGGGCGGACTTGGACAAACCACCCGATGGTCACAACTTTACCCTGAGCTGCAGCACCAGTTGTATTTTCCACGGCTACCAGAAAACACACACACACACTGGGGCTTCACCTCCGCCCTCCACCGCGCGCTGACATTTCCCTCCCCGCCCACACACACACACGAACAAACACACACACACCCCAGTTTACGGAGAGTACCGACCACCAGCCAAAAAAAATGAATATATTTAACGACGTCGACGCATGTGGCGACGTGAGCGTCAGGAGGAGGAAGAGGAAGGAGGAGGAGAAGGAGGAGTAGGAGGAGGGAGTAGCGTGATAGAAGCGCGACACCTGACTGCGTGTTCAAGAATGACTCCGCGCCTGGAAAATGCGTGGCAATGCACGCAGCCCGTGCGGGAGAAACGTGCAGCGTCAGTGGCTATAATATATTATATATTATAATATATATAATATATATTTATTATATATAATATTTGATTTTTGAATATAGTATGATAATATTGATAATAATAATAATATAAATCACAACAAAAAACACATTTGAAATAGATAAAAAAAAAACATATTTAAAATAATTAATGTTTGAGACCAAACACAGTTCAATGAAGCCATGGCTCCAAAGCCAAAAAAAAAAAAAAATACACTTGCACTTATGCACAAAAAAGGAAAGGTTTACAGCCAATAAAAATCTTCTTGGGTAAGAAAAAGGAACCAAAGTTCCAACAAAATGTGACCAGTGCATGTAAAACTCAGGTCCGGGGGCCACATCTGGCCCGCCTTGCAATTATATTTGGTCCACAAGATTCTATTGCATGTCTACTAGCATTGGGCGACAATTTTTTTATTGTTGGCCTGAGAAAAGCAACAGAGTAGATTTAAACAATTGCCGTCAATTTGTGGATAAATATTAAATATTAATTAATATTTAATATATTAATATTAAGCCGTCTTTGGGCTAGTTTTCAACGTTGTCCCACTGTGAATTTGAGTTTAACACCTCTTATCTAACCCATCAACCAAGTAAACAGTGGAACAGTGGATTAGGGTTGGTGCTACACTCAGAGAACCTCAGTGGCAATCTAGCAGCTGGAAGAACCTGGAGTATTGCAGAGCTAACTTTAACTAACTTTACCACTAGACCAACACTGCACCTTGGGTAGAAAAGGTAAAGGTTAGTATTAACCAAGCCAACGATTATCACGGGCCAAAATGATAACGTATCATGTTTGGTTCATTTGTCGGTATTGTCGTTCATGATGATGAGACACTCAAATTCATCTATTTACGGAAGGTCCTTGAATGCAGCGGATTTGTCTGGTAGCAGACAAACCTTCACAGTCACTGAATAATCAGTAAGAGTGTGACCCAGATTCTGAATCAAGTTTTATTCACGCCCAGCCTCCCCATCTCTGCCTCTCAACGTTACTCCTGCCATTCACAAGACACACTGCTTCATCACAGCATATGCTGTTCATTGCTGCCAGGCAGAGTAAACCATAAGGAGTGGGAAAAGAGGAGCAAACAGTCGGGAAGAAGCTCAGTCGTCTTCCATATTCACTACTGCAGTGGTCACCTTGTCTTCTAGAACAGGATTCTCACTGGTTTTGTTTACTCACGGGAGGCAACTTTACATGAGGCAACATGACAAGGAAAGGAAAGTGGGTGGGATTATTCAGCAGTGTATTTCAGTTTCCTGTTGAGGCCAGCGAACAGGCTGAAGGAGTGATAAAAAGTGAAGCAACATGCTGCGGGCACAGAGATAAGGACAGAGAGCGCAAGGATGTGTCTCCTATTTTACAACGTTTTGCTGAAAGTTGATCTTGGGAAACATGACAAGATAATTAAAAACTGATCAAAGTTTTTAAGATATTGAGGCCTTTAAAATGAACAAACTGCCCCAGTTGAAGTTGGGATGAGAGGATGGAATGTTTAGATGAACCCTGTCAAGAAAGGTTCCAAGGATTCCATCAACACTGGGCTTCTTAAGGACGCTGAGTTTGGACAAGTCCAAGGGAAACCATTGAAGCTATGGCCAATAAAGAGATGGTTCTAGCAAACCATGATGGCTCAAAAATGTTTCTCGTCTCAGTCCCTTGGGTAAAAACATCTGCTACATGGATAAATGTAAATGTCCGTAATCCTGCTCCTTCTACTTCACTGTGACATGAAAATTAAAAATTTGTGAAGGAAAGTAAATCTGAAGCCTTAAAACTGTATCACAACCACATGTGATATTTATAAAGCATTTAATAATAGATGAAGATTTTCTTTTGTAATAAGTATTGTTTAAGATACAGATCTTTTCTTTTCAGCTCGTCCCTTTTTCAGGGGTTGCCACAGCGAGTCAATATTTTCCATCTCCCCCGTCCTCTGTATCTTCTACATCCATCAATCTCCTCTTTGTCTCTTACTCCATCTCTAGGATCATTCATCTGCCAATGTATCCACCGTCCCTCCTCTGAACATGTCCAAACCATCTCAATCTGTCTTCTTTAGCTTTTTCTCCAAACCATCCTGTCTGTGTAGTCCCTCTAATCGCCTCATAATTGACCTTA
This sequence comes from Paraplagusia blochii, assembly GCA_016785265.1. Classification (NCBI taxonomy): domain Eukaryota; kingdom Metazoa; phylum Chordata; class Actinopteri; order Pleuronectiformes; family Cynoglossidae; genus Paraplagusia; species Paraplagusia blochii. The sequence continues at coordinate 154,824 of JAFBJS010002564.1, read as the reverse complement.
TCTGTCAAACTGTCCATCACTAGAGCAAACAAGAAGTCCCACTTCCACCTTAAAATCTTCTGTCCTTCCAACAGCACACCTAACCACTGTTGTACTGTTCTCATACATATCATGCACCAATTTAACATACTTCTCTGCCACTCCCGACTACCTCATATAAAACCACAATTCCCCCCTTGGCACCCTGTCATAGGTCTTTTCTTAATCTTAAAAAAACATAATTCAGCTCTTTATGACCCTGCCTGTTCTTCTCTATCAATATCTTCAAGGCATATATTGCATCTGCTGTACTCTTTCTCAGCATAAAACCATATTGTTGCTTACAATCCTCTACTTCTTTCCTTAACCTAGCATCAACTACCGTTTCCCAAATTTTCATTGTAAACAGCTTAAGATACAGATAAGTAGGCATATTCTACAAGCATGTTATTGTTATTGTATATGTTTTTCTGAGATAAACAACTAATAAAAAGATATGAAGGCCTTAATCCTTTACATTTTCACTGCCCTGATTTGAGGAGCAAGGTATCCTGCAGCAGATGTTTGGTTTATTAAAGTAACATAATCATTTTAGGTTCCCACTGTCTCAGTGAGAGTTGTCCATAACAGGATTATCATATTCATGAGAGCTGGTGGAATAAGATCTAGTAAGGCTTTTAAGCGTTGCCCACAGACCCATCCACTCACCCACTACCATCCACACACACAACAACACACAGTCCCCATAACAACCCAGTAGGAAAGTTCTCGTGTCAGAATGACCTGTTCTCCACAATATAAACTCAGTTTTACCCTGCAGAGCTAATGTTGATGACGTAATATATTCATATGAAGCTAATTAGGTTTTTCCAAACGTGACTCAACGCGGTTACTCAGTCAAAAACCTGAATCGTATATTCCACGTCCATTCATGACAAGACCAGGGTCGACGTATAACAGTCCAAACTGGTTGCTTTGTTTTTTTTTTTGTTTTTTTAACCAGGATGGTTTCCATGTTTCCATTACAGACTGATGAGATGTATGAACCTAATATAATAATTGGTTACACATTTTCAACCATCCAAATAACTGGCCTCATTCAGAAGCCAGACTAAAAAGACTCAGAAGTGATGAGAACTTGCAGTGTTTTAATGTTTCCTTTTTCTATTAGTATCTACCTTATATAGGTAACTATTGCTAATATACTGGTATCTAAAACTGGTGTCCTGCAGTAAAATCTCATGGAACTAAGCCAATTCTATCTGGTACAAAAGGTGTTCCATAAGCCAACCCTGTCCTTGTACAAGTTAATTTCCGTTTCCACATCCTCCTCCTTCGCCTCTAGGCCCAAAAATAGCAGCAAATCAATACAGTACGGAAGGATGGTAGTTGAAAAGGTGACATAACCGATAGAACAGAAGGGGAGAGGAGAGGTGGCACTAAATGAAGCTCTGAAAGAGAGCTAACATCACATTGAGGGTGTATTCTAAAGAATATGGGACAAACTCAAGGCCTGGGGGTCAAATCCAGTCCGCCAAGTCATTTTGTATGGCCCGCGGGAGCTCAGAAAGGATTTTGTAAAGTCTATGGAGCAGGGTTTCTTAAGAGTATTTTTACAACACGTCAAAGAATAACATTTGTTACTTGTATAAGTAATAATAAACTACAGAAACATGTATTAATACATTGTGTAGGTACAGTACATATGATACAGTCTTCCGTTTACAACCAGCCCTTTGAGGGAACTCTATTTTTGATGTGGCCTGCTGGAAAGAAAAGTTCTAAAGAAACTCCCAACATCTGTGCTTGCCATGTTAACAGATAAAAACTTTGTCCACACTGCAAAATTGTCCATCAATGTGGGGAAAAAAGGATTTTTTCTGTGAAAATCAGTCAAGTTTAGGTCAGAGTAATAATTTAAGTGTGAAAAAAAGTCGGTTTTTGCCCATTTTTAATAAACTCCATTCATGCTGGTCTTTGATCTCCAGAAGGCAAACATAGACCCACAGAGACAAAAGAAATCTATTAAAATGATAACATCTATTCAAATATGTTTTTACACATTTGTTTGAGCCTAAGTTTTTCCACACAGTGAAAAGATCTATGAGGATTTCTCATGGAACACAACTCTTCATCTTGCATAAAGTTTGCAGTGTTAACATGATCAGTCTACAGGTTTTGGTTTGATTTACCACATCTTCCAATACTGAGTGCCCTGTTCTGTAAGCTAATGGTTTTCTATGCCTACACATTTTCTGTACTACTGCACTTATAACTATAAAATGCAGTTGGTCACACTGTTGACGTGTCCTCTCATCCTAGGATCTACTTCTACGGTACTGCTTTTTAAAATAATAATAGTACGAAGAAAAAAGAATATGCAAAATATAATGTACATCAATCAGCTCTGTAGTGGAGCACTACAGCCACATGCAAATTTGTCTAATGCACTTGTAAAGTGGCTTTGCATAATCTCAACCTCACTGTGACAAAGGTATCAAGACTGTGCTTTTAAATTAGCTTTGAATTCTAAGTTCATTTAGGTTTTATTTTATTTTCAAGGACAGATTAGGGATTATTTACATTTAATATCCCTGGGGGATCAGTAAGGTTTATTCCTATCTACCCAAATGCCCCTTCTAAATTGAAAATGTGCATTAGGAAATGAAGAAATAATGTTATCAGGAAACTGCATAATCTAACTGCTTTGGAGTTCTCTGAGGCGGGTGGTCGCCGAGCAAAATGTAAAACAGTATGTTCTATAATCGAAGGCTTTCATTGACCTCTGCTGGTAGAAAGATAACATTACACTAAACGCCACATCGCACAGAATCGAAACGGTAGAACTGCCTTAAATCACGTAACCTTTAATTCCACCCCTTTTATGGTCATGCTAAATAAATAATATATAATAAATGTGATGTTTATGCATTACGTTTCGAACAAATGGGTTCGAAATAAACCGTTCGGTGTTTGATTGCTCGTGACTGATAAAATGCGAGCCGTTTGCATCAGTAGCCAATCACAGGAGGTGTCATAAAGCGGAAACGCTCGTCTCACCCAATCACAACAGGAACGGTAGGGAATGGGCGTGAACCTATAGTGGAGCAGCTGACAGACTTTCCAGTACGTTGTGTGCTGGAGTTTGACCGCACAACAAAACAGACTGTGAAAGAAAAGGAAGATGCAGGACAATGACTAACAACTAACCGACGGACGGAGTCTGTTCGAGAAGCGCCAACCGGGCAGGATACAAATAGACTGGGTTTGTTTGTAGTAAAGGTGGGTATTGTATCTTAGCTTTAGCGGTAATACCACTGTTGTGTAGCCTGTTTTGTTTGGTTTTTTATGACGGTATCAAGACAAGTAGTTTCAAGCCTTGGTTATTATTTAATTCATTTATACAAAAAATAACTAACAGTGACTATATTTAATATAATTTAAGTTGTTTTTACAGACAAGCATTAACAACAGTAATGGTAGTCACTGGTCCTCCTCGCCAAGGAGGTTTACAGGGGATTCCCTAAAAAGTCCAACAAGTCTCACCTCATTGACAGCCAGGACACTTCAGGGACACAGTCACCTCCTAAAATATATCTGCCCAGCATTAACTTACATAAGTGAAGCAAAGAACATCAGACATTAAAAAAAAAAACCACAGTCTTTTGCTAATTTTCTATGATTTGACAAATAGTCACACAAAGAAATTGTAAGAATATGGTAAGATTCAAATTGTATTTTTGTATGATAAATTAAGCTTTCATCTTGAGTTTTGTTAATTTGTTATTACACATTCAACAGTTATTGGATGCTAAACCAATTATGTACATTTTCTAGGGATCATTTATAATAAGAGATTATGTAAGAGGGAAGATTTGTCCCATTTTCAGCCACAGCAAATCAAAAATTCTGTTGTATCGTCTACTCTGACTCCAACTTCCTCTTTGTCCTAACTACATCCATCAATTTATTGAATGCAACTGGTTGATAAATTAAGCAACTGCCTCACAAGACTCTAAGCACAAGCCAAAATCTACATATTGTACGTCTTACAATCAAAAATATTCTTTGGTTTTAGGACACTAACTCACTTGCACCACCCATTGACATATTTTCTTATTTTCAGCTATGGAACCGTCCCTAACCGGGAACAGTTCTCTGACTTCTGCCTCTGTCAGAGTGGGACACTCCTCATCCACCTCTTCTGCTGGAACTTCTTCTCCAGACCGTGACAGGCCTAAACTCAATATGCCAATCCCCCCAGGGAGCCCTGCATATTCATCCTCATCACCCAGGAGTTCTCCAGGTCTTTCCTCCCGCTCCTCCTCCCTGTCGACTCCATCTGCCTCACCCCTACGCCAGCCAATCAGAAGCCCCTCTCAAGTGGGCAGATCCCAGCTCAATGCAGCATCTACAGAGAGTCCCTTCAGAAGATCATCTGGGGCCTCACCTCCTCAGACGCCTACATCACCTGAAGCAGGTGAACAATTGTCTTCCACTAACAAAACCACTGTTTTGATCTGCCAACTTAAAAAAAAGTATAGACATATTATTAGTTTACTGTATTAATGTCATGTTTTCCTGACATTACTACAAGTGTCGCTTTTTTCCTATTTTGCTGACGTGGGTGGAAAAACCGGACTCACTCAGTCTTTTCATGCATCCTTTAAATGCCAGGTTTCCACTGAGCAGTTCCAGAACTATACATAGTGAGAGATCCCTTAAGTTCTTAAGGAGATGTCAAGTGCTCATTTGCAACATTGCTTTCAGTTCAGATGGTAATCATGGAAGGCAGTGGTGGCCTTGTGGTTAAGGAACCGGACTGGGGTCCGGAGGTCTCCAGGTTCGAGTCCATCAACTGCCAGGTTATGGCTGAGGTCCACTGAGCATGGCATTGTCCCCACTCAAAGCTCCCCGGGCGCTCAAGCTGCCCTCTGTTCACTTTGGTTACGGTTTAAATGTAGAAGTGACATTTCAGTGGTGTGAATCACAATGACAAGGAGTTTCCTTTCCCAATGGTTACCTTAGACATCCAACTAGTTATCCATTAGTTATTTTGGCTTTATCTCTTAGGCTATTTTTTCCAGATTAAAAAAAGGAATTATTGTAGTTAATCTTCTCTTTTTTCAATCCAGGTTCATAGTGTTCACAATAACATTTTTTTTCTCTTCTCTTCAGAGGAGCCAGAGGAGGAGATGAATTTTGAAGATCTTGAGAAGAGAGCAAAGTCAGGAGATGCTAAAGCACAGACCAAGGTCAGTGGTTGACTCCCTGGAAAGTGTGTTGAGAGAACATATGGTGCAAAGTACTAAATTGCCAGCAGGCTGTTTTCGGAACGACAGAGGAAAGGACAGGTCACAGACTCAAACTAATGCTTTGTTTGCATGTCTGAAATTGTTCTGGTCCAGATGGGACGCTACTTCCTGGCACTAGCAGAAGAAGGAGACGAAGAGCTGAATAATTGTACAGCGGTCACTTGGCTGATCCAGGCTGCAAAACAAGGTCGAAGGGATGCCGTCAAACTGCTGCAGCAGTGTTTAGCCTCCAGGAGAGGTTTGTAAATGTTCCTCGGTCTGTACCCGGAAATAATATGTAGCCTGGATATGACCTTCCTACTTATTTTTTTAGGCATCACTTTTGAGAACTCTGAGGAGGTGAAAAAGTTGTGCACAGAAACTCGTTTTGAACGAGGGGTGAGGAAGGCTGCTCTTCTCATGTACTGGAAGTTGAACCCAGAGAAGAAGAAGTCGGTGGCTATTTCTGAGATGCTGGAGAACGTTGAACATGTCCATGCAGAACCAGGTAATAACAATAGCAAAAGGAGATGCATCACAAAATGAGGAAATTTAACCGATTTTAATTGTCATCTTTGTCTGCAGGAAAGCCATTATCTCCTGGTCCACTTAACAGCTCTGCCAAGAAGCAAAGGAGAGTCCTGGAGACCATGGTCACCAGCGAGGGTACTCAGTAATCATCTAAGCTTAAATTATTATCGTCAACCAATTCTTGTTGGTAAACAATTGTCTTCTGTCTAGCTGGTTCCCATGTCGGCCTTGATGACTTCATTGAAATGACAAAAAAATATGCCCAGGGAGTTGCACCATCACCTGTCATGGCTGCAGCAGGAGGTGATGAAGATGAGCTTGATGGTGTGGTTGTGAGGAATCCAGATGAGTTGCCGCTGCACCAGAAGGTAAGCATCTATCAACTAGACTGGGATTGGTAGTCTGTCATTTCACTGTCTTAAAAAGTAGATTTTTGCAGTACTTCTGTAGAAAAGATGTGTTTTGAAAGAAAATGTGTGCTTTTCTCCAGATGTTGAAGTTTCCTCTGTACGCTCTGCTGGAGATCAAGGAACATCTCATCGACTGGGCGTCTCGTGCCGGCATGCAGTGGCTCAGTGCTTTGATCCCCACTCATCATGTCAATGCACTCATCTTCTTCTTCATCATTTCTAACCTCACAATTGAGTTCTTCATATTCCTTATCCCGCTGTTGGTTTTCTACCTCTCCTTCTTCTCTATGGTCATCTGCACACTACGAGTGTTTCAAGTAGGTTTCGTCCACCTAATGTTAAGTGTTTGCACAAATAAGATCAAGAAAAATAGTTGAACTGAACTTATATTTTTTTGTGCAGAATTCAAAAGCATGGGAAAACTTCCGTGCTTTGACAGATTTATTGGCTCACTTTGAACCTGGTCTTGATCTGGAACAAGCTGAGACCAATTTTGGATGGACGCATTTAGAGCCCTACCTGTAAGTGTTTAGATAAACGACACAGAGAAAAAAAAAATCTCTGAAGTTGGTCATCACTGTACTGAAAACATCTTTATGTCTCCGTGTCCTCAGGTACTTCCTGCTCTCTGTGGTCTTTGTGGTTTTCTCCTTCCCCGTAGCTGATAAATCCTGGATCCCCTGCTCAGAGCTGGCCGCCATCGCTCTCTTCTTCACTGTCACTGCGTTCCTCAGCCTCCATGCGTCCGCTCAACTCTTTGCTCGTAAAGCCCTCCTCACTGAAGTCCTCTCTGGTGCCTGCTCCCTCACTCACCTTCTTCCTGATTCTTTGTGGTTCCTCCGGATGTTTGGAATGACTTTCCTTTCATTGCCTCTCGGAGAAATTCTGGTGTTAAACATAGGGATACCGTGTTTGCTATATGGCCACCTTTTCTATATTCTCTTCCGAATGGCACAGTTGAGAGGATTCAAGGGGACGTACTTGTGTCTGGTGCCATACATGGTCTGCTTTACGTGGTGTGAACTCTGCTTGGTGTTCCTCAATAATGCCACGATGATAGGACTCATCCGTACCACAGTGGGCTACTTCCTCTTTGTTTTTGCTCTTCCAGTGCTGTCGCTAGGCCTGGCGGCAATGCTAATCATCCAGTTAATGCAGTGGTTTTTGGCACTTGAGCTAACCAAGATGGTTGTCACACTAATCATTTGCTTTGTACCAGTGGTGTTGAGGCTCTGGACTCGCTTCAGCCTAAACCCCATTGTTGTTCTTCGGTCTGTGTCGCGAAGCAGCATCGTGAAGCTCATCCTGGTCTGGCTCAGTGCTGTAGTGCTGTTCTGCTGGATGTATGTCTATAGATCAGAAGGCATGAAGGTGTACAACTCCACCCTGACATGGCCGGAGTACAGCAACATGTGTGGTCCACTGGCCTGGAAAGAGTCCAACATGGCTCAAACTCAGATTCTGTGTTCTCATCTTGAAGGACATCGGGTCACCTGGACGGGACGCTTCAAATACGTCCGTGTGACGGATATTGAGAATGGACCACAATCGGTCATCAACCTGCTGCCTGTAGTTGTAGGGAACTGGATGCGATGTCTTTATGGAGAACCATATCCTTCATGTGAGGAGGTTCAAAAGGCCTCCTCTGAGCCTCAGCCTCTGCCAGCTCCTGCTCCTCCTTCTACGGACCCTCTGTGTAAACTCAAACAGCTGGCCAAGCACGAGTGCCACATCAAGCGCTTCGATCGGTACAAATTCGAAGTCACGATGGGCATGCCGCTAGAGAGGAAGACTAGGAATGGCACGATCATCGAAGATGAAGACGCAACCAAGGACATAGTCCTGCGAGCGAGCAATGAGTTTAAATCCGTGCTGTTGCACATGAACGCAGGCAGCCTGGTGGAGTTCAGCACCATCCTGGAGGGAAGACTGGGCTCCAAGTGGCCCGTGTTTGAACTGAAGGCCATTCACTGCCTGTCGTGCGAGGGCGCCAGCATCCCCAGCCACCACCGCCGCCAGTACAAGATCGAACATGACTGGAGGCGGACGGTTCAGCACGCTCTGCAGTTTGGTTTTGACTTCTTTTTTAACCCCTTCCTGACTGCACAGCTGGAACAACACTCGGAGGCAGAAACCGAAGCAGAGACTGTGCCAAATGAGACCATGTAGATGAAAATGTTTGAAACACAAAGACCTCTGGGAGAATCCCTTGCACAATGCTACATACTTTAAAATGAGTAAAAAAAAATCCTAAATGGGTTGAGGAACAATACTTATTGTTCTGTGTGTGGCAGAACTGTTTGACACTAACTCTAGAAGAGTAGGCTGATAATGTATACCGTATATGGAGTTGGAACCAAGTGTGTATTCTTAGCTTTTAAGCCAAATGGTGTGAGAGTGTTAGTGGACTTTATAGATCAGAGAAAACTAATTTGTTTGTATTAGTTTGCCTCAACATTGAAGAAGAACCCCTCTAAGTTCTTCCCTTAATCTATGGCTTGGTAATTTTGCAACTTCTTTTCTAATCCTAATTCCATTTCATTAATGCAGGGAGTTTTTATTTTATGGCAGACTACATCTTTGCCATTAGCAGTTTTCCATCCCTCATACCACAAAACATTGATGTCAGAAAATCTGTTAACGATGGTCATAAACATTTTATCATGTAAAGGTTGAATTTCAAGCCTCTAAGTGGGTCAGTTTATTAAATAAGTTATTTTAGGATTTTTATAAAACACTTTCTGCTGCACTCTAAATGTTTTTGGCCAAAATGTTGAGAAATATTTTACACATGGTACGAAGTATTTTAAACCAAGTGCTTCATTATTATCAATAACAGTAGCTTCATACTTAGTAGAGAGATGTAATACATTGTCCATTAACATCTATTTATTTCAGAGCAATTTAACAAGTTTATTACTTCTCTGTAATGAATATAGAATGTATCTTCATCTCTGCTGTGCAGTGATGAGTGGTTTTAAAATAGAAAGTCGAGTCTGTGCGAACTGTGATCCAAAAAAATTTAGAGATTTTCTTTTTCTTGGCTGCTTTGTTGATGACTATTTGAATGACAAATGAAAAAATTACTAGAACTGTGTTGTGTCCTTTTTAGCCCTGTGTGCATCCAAAGTAAAAAAGGTTCATGCTAAGAAGAACACGCTTAGAAGCAAAGATTTACAATTGAAATTCTAGTTTTCTGGTAGTTTGAGCAGAGCTTAATTGCAAAGATTTAGGTAGTTCATATAGTTTTCATCCTAAAATTCTTAAATGATTCAATTGACAATTTATTTTAATTATTTTATATCAACAACTATTATTTTTATGGCAGTTCTTTTATTCTTTTGGGAAGGAACGCAAGCAAGACATGTTAACTTGTGCAATGAGGCTGTCATTCCACTAGGCGGCATCTGTCCGCTATTCTTGTAATGATGAGCACTTATGCGCCTCTATAAATTGAAGCAGTAAAAAGTGCACATTAAGATAATGGCAATGTGACCTAGCGTGATAAAGCTGCAATCAAAACAACTGCTGCAATCTCATTGGATGCAAATTTGTTGAAATTTTTAATCAGAAAAAAATTATATTAACAGTATTTATAACTGCGCATTTGACAACAACATTGGTTAACATAAAAAATAGTTGAATTCACATTAATTTGGTCAGAATGTGAATGAAACCATGGAAAGTAAAAGAATAGATTCTCTAAAAAATAACTCGCATCTGCAAATCAGTGAAATCAAGGAAGGAAGGCCAAAGTCAAACTATCATTCCCAATCATCGGTACAGACGATTGCTACTGCAGTTTGTTTAAAGGTAAACCCAGAAAAATATTTTTAAAAAAGGAAAAAAAAAGTCATTCATGTCAAAAGAGAGTAAATATATACAGACACCATTTTAGGCCTTTTTTCAAGAGTACAACATTAAACAAACATCACCCTCTCTTCAAAACGTACAGCTTCATTCAAAAATGCACACGTATGAACCGAACACTGGTAAACATGCTTCAGTGTCTTTCGACACAAATAAAGTTAGGAGAGCTCGGTCATTAGTGGTTATTCGTGCTGCACGGGGCCCAGCGGCCCCTGAAGCCTTTGTACAGCTGGGTCTAAGTGGTTAAGAAGGCAGCCAAGTCAGTCACTCAGTCCATGTTATAAACACCTAGGCTAAATCTGTTTGACATGCAGCATCTTTTTGCTTCATAACGTAAGTGTTATTTGTATTTGATTTCCGCTTTGCTCAGCGGCATCGTGGCACAGTCCTGAACCAGAAGCAGAATCTAGAATCCACTGAAAAAAAACAGAAAGGTGGGAAGCAGATGTAGATGCACGTGTGGTGTGAAGGTCTGCTCATTAATCAGCAAGACCGCAGAGGTTTCATCTCACTGGACCTACAGTGGTCTAGTGTAGCACTGAAGATGTGGGTGCACATGGGTTAAGAGCACAGGTTCTTTTTCGTTCTGGTCCATCAAACTTTGTGTTTCACTTGGTCATTATCATTGTAAATATACGGAGAAGGACTAGAGCCACATGTAGGGTAAGTAGTGCAATCATGTCATGCCAGATTTTTTTGGGGGAAAAAAAAAATCAGCTTAATACGTTCAAACTACCAGTAATTGTATTTTAAAACATAATTTCTTCTATTGTCTTTCAATTTAAGAGTTATAATATCAGCTGTGTTATAAAACTGATAATATATTATTATTATAGCTTACCTATAATTATAATTATAGAATAATATAATTTTAAAACAAAGAAAAAGTTCCCTTTTTTTCGTAGAAAAAGATGGGGGTTTTTTCTATCGAAAAAAGAGACTGAACGCATCACATTGACGTCATAGGCTGGGCAAATTAAACAGATAATATATTATAATACCAGTTAGATATTTAGCTTTTAGCTTTACCCTTGACATAGAGCAGAAATGATTGAGCAGCTGAAGTGTAAAGATTAATAAAGTCTGTAACATTCTCATAATGAAACATAAACCGTCAAATTAATAAATTTTTAAACATTTTCTGTTTTCGCGCCAGTCGGAAGTCCAACGTAAAGCTCACTTCGATGCTCGACGACATGTTTGCTAGTTTCGAATAAAAATGTCGTTTAACTCACGTTTGTTTCTGGACACGGCATTTCTCTCTCTGTCTCTCCCTCTGTGGAAACGCTGCCGGTGAACACAAAGTCGTTGAAGTCCGCGACTTTTGAACTGGTACATCTTATTCATTTTCGTCAGGCACAGAAGTTAGTTGCGCAATGGTAATCCTAACCTGAATAATCAGTTGACCACGGGTGCTCTCTCGTCACCGGTAACACCACGTGACCAGGTTTCTATTGGACAAATCAGGGTGGCAAAGAGTGACTAATTAAAGACATTATTCCCCTTTATTTTTATTTTTTCTCTTGAAATTGTATTACCAAAATGAGGGAAATATGCTACTCTATTACTAGAATCTTCAAGATGGAATTGGGAGTGGTTAAAAAAGAGGGTTTTAAGAAATGACATCATTAGAGGGACAACACAGACAGAAAGGTTTGGAGAAAAAGCTAAAGAAGACAGATTGAGATGGTTTGGACATGTTCAGAGGAGGGACAGTGGATACAATGGTAGAAGAATGATCCTAGAAATGGAGCTACCAGGTAGGAGACAAAGAGGAGATTGATGGATGCAGTGAGGGAGGACATGGAGGTAGTTGGAGTCAGAGTAGAAGATACAGAGAACAGGGGAAGAAATATATGAATATATGTATATTCAGTTTAACATTTTAACAGTTGGATGGAATATTTCTGTACTTTGTGAAATTATATAGATTGTGAAATCTTGCAGTTTCTAAAGCAATGTTTTGTAAGAGACGTCCTGAAACCAGCGAATGATACCAACAGATTGTCTGAATCAAATGTAATTTGTTCTAACAATAGAGTAAGAACTTAAAAATAATATATGTGGCACTAATCCGTTTTCTGTGTAGTTACAATTAACAGTGTAATATGACAAACAAGAGAAACAGAATTTTCAAGAATCAAACAAACACAAAAAGAGCTGGACGCAAAAAGGATTAACTTGTAAACACATTTTTTTCAGTCTGATGGGGGTTTGGCCCCTCAGAAGCTGATGTAGCATCATCACACCATCAAGCACGATCCAGAGGTTAACAATCAGAAGATCCACAGTGTGGATATTCATTTTTATCCATTGTTAGTTGTGTAATCCAGCGTTGTTCCCTCCTCTTTCTCATCAGTTCTCTTCAGTTCTGGGAGGCTGGACAGAGCGTAAACAAACGTGTCGTAGTAGACGTACATGTGTTTTCTGCACAAACGTGTGTGTGTGTTGATGTGACGTAGGCATATTCCTGGGTGTCAGTGTCTGTTAATGAGGACATTCCAGCATTGGTGCGTGTTCCGTTTGGAGCTCATTCATCCACTTGGTCGTTAATGCATCTCGTTGTTGAGTTTGTCCTGGAAGATGTACAGGTTGTTGGTGGCAGCGATGGCTATGATGTTCTCCGTCGGGTGCCAGGCTGTGTGGAGGATCTTCTTGGTGAAGTCCAGGCTGTCCACGCTGATGTCGTCCTTCCGGCGCTTTCCCCCGGCCGCGCAGACCCTCCGTGGCTTTAGAACGGCTCGGGGTTTGCTGCTCTCTCTCGAGGCCTCTAGGGTCACGTCGCGTTTGGTGTTTCGGTCAAACATGCGGAAGAAGTTGTTGTAGGCTCCGGTCATGATCACGCTGGACACAAGGGGAAGAGATGGGAAACGTCACAAGATAGAACCAAGTTCTGACTACAATGTCTTTTACACCTTTTTTGTACATGGTTATCAGCTTATCTGTTATCAGGTCACAGGGGCAGCAGTCTCCACGAGTGCCACCCAAATCACACTGCACTGCACAATACTTCCTGCAGGTGGTGAGCCCATTGAAGGCAATCCATTATAGCAAAGACTCTAACTTGCCCCGGACGTTGACCCGAAGAGACATTGCCTCTGGACCAAAGTGAAGGCCAGCTTTCAGGTATAATCCAAAATTTTTGGGGATGTATAAGTAGAGAAAAAACACAGATTTCGCTAGTTGACAAAAAGACAAAGACGGTACCTGTCTGTGCCGTTCCAGGCACACTCAAACTTGTCAAAGATGCAGTCGTTTTCGTAAAGGGAACACAGCTTGCTGCGGAGGTAATCGTGAACCTGAGGGGGAAAAAAAGCAAAAGTACAGATTAGATTAACGATACTGTACGCCTATAGGCCAAGGGCAGGCGGGCTAACTAAACATTAGCAAGTAAAAACTAAAATTTCTTTTAAGTCTACAAAAAAGAAGGGCACTTTTAAGTCCATTCATGGTCCAGTGAAGTTTATATGCTCCATAAGGTGAAGTCCAGGGTCTAGTTGGAGGTTTGGTAGGTTGTCTTACAGCTATTCCTAATTAGCCTATTAAAGTTCGTGTTTTTTATCTGTGATGCCCAGCTTTTATTTAAATACAATCATTATTTTTTTGGTGGCAAACATTGAAGTTCATATGATAAAATGAAAAAAAAAACACATTAATTCCAAGCTTCTGACCTGAGCCTTCCCATGTAGGGAAGTTGCAATAATATCTTCCCTGAAGGAAACTCCAAAACCAGCCTGCAGTAACACGGCTTTTAATCTCAGCTCCTTCTCCATATCAGTGTATCCATTAACAGGCAGCTCCCTGCTAGATTATCAAACCACACCAAGGGCGTGATAACACACACACACACAGAATCGCTAATAACTCATTTCCCCCCCTGTCTGTGTCAGCACTGTGTCCGCTCGGTGGTGCAGAGGTTTGAAAACTACACCTTCCTTTGACCGTCATGCTCTGCATCAAAATCCCCTGGTTTTTCCACATTCTGCATACAGTCAGCAGTCGACAGTCACCCAGCAGTCAATAAGCGGTCAAGCTGAGGTCAGCTGCTGGTTGTACATCAAACCTGGTGACATTTCTGTTTTACCCTCTGGGTCTTTTTGCAAGAGGAGAAATTATACAGTTCAGGCTGTGATTTAATGTCGTTCAATAACATAAGATCTGTAGGATTTACCTCATTTGATTTTTTTTTTTATATTGACGCTGAAATATTTCCAGGGATCAGACATTTGGTCACATGACAAATATCTTCACTTTCACAGAAGCTTCAGTGCTCTAAATTGCCTTTTGCTGGTATTTGCAACATAATCCCATTCACTATGGTCGATATTCACTCTGAAAATTCTGAATAATGCCACTACATATTTCTCTATAAAAATCTGCTGACAGTGTGTTTACATTAGTGTTTTACCTTATATTTCTTGTAAATATCTCCTCTCTTATCCTATTTTTCCATTCGTGCCGTTGTGGAGGCTGCAGGGGCTGCAGCCTCCACAATTGCCACCCAAATCACACTGCTCCTACTGTGAACCTGGATATTACATTTCATGATAAAGACTTGACTTTGATGAATTTATCCTGTCACATTGACCAAAATATATTTTCGTATCAATCACCGGCTGACATAAAACATCACAAAGTGACAAGAGTTTAACTAAATGAAGCACCAGTCGAAGAATTGATCAACATTAATTACTACAATTACTACTGAATTACTACAATGGTTTGATGTATATTCCTTTTTAGTCTATACGTAAAGATATTTTTTTTAATAGTCTCAAAAATGGTTGAGATTTTGGTCCGGTAACTTATTGATTTAGGACAATGAAGGTGAGGTTTCCAGGCCAAACAAATCTTCAAACTCTTATTTGTTGCTGGGTCATAGTCTCCATGACTACCACCCAAATCACACTGCCCCATACCGTGAGCCTACCTGTGGGTGGTGAGACTACTGGAATATTTGTGGGTCCTCACAGTGCTATGTCCAGAGCACCTCAGGAGCAACCTGGCAGATAGTGGATTCGGACCTAGAGCCTTGCAGACCCAAGTCCGCTTCTTTAACCGCTGCTGCCCAAAGTGGATTTGGCATATTTATTAATCATTCTGAAGTCAGCTATACTATTTCTCTTATATCTATTGTATTTATTTTTAAAAAATGATAATATTGACATACGTTTGTAGTTATCCAGCAGTTGTTCTGGTTTAGAAAAACACAATTCACTTATTGGAGGTCAGTTTTTCTCCTCCCCTCACCCACAAACTGTGAAACATCCGTGCATCTCACTTCTCTTTTCATTTACAAACTCATAGCAACATCTCCCCATCCTCACACCTTCCAAAAAAACCCTCCCACACCCTCTCTCCTCTCCTCCCTCCCTCTGTCCTCCCCTCCCTCCCTCTCTCTACGGCTCCCTCCCTGCATTTCCCTCCATGCTGCATTGCAGATCTATGTGCTGGGGCGCTGGGTGAGGTATCCCTCCGTCCTGCTTCACTTTGTAAGAGGAGGCTCTAAAGTCTATAAATAGCCTCTGTGCGTCTTAGCCTCCCACTCCTGGCAGCTTCACACGTCAGGGAGACATAAACAAATAGACTTTTCTCAACAAAACGCCCACAGTAACAGAATATTAAACACACACACAGAAAAAATAGTTGATAAACTCTTGGGCAGCACAGAGATGTGCAGCGGATGAGAGAATTTGGGGAAATCCTAAAAATTTGAGAAGAGCAAAGTTCTACTGTGTCTCTAGAATAGAAACAAAAAGCAAATGTCCCTCAGTTTTTCCATCTAAGTCATGCATATGTAGTCAACACGGTTGTAGAAGCAGTGGTCAAAGGGATAAAGGTGATCGTCAAAATCAAACCAATTATTTTTATATAAAGTTGTGGGAAGACCTAATCACCAGTGGGTGTCACTCTGACTCAACCCTGTTCTTTAGGTCCATCTGTGTCCTGTCCCTGGGACAGTTAGTCACACAGCAGTTTGGACAAACAACAACAGAACCTGTGATCAAAACATGAAGTGAGCATTTCACTCTGATGAAGATGTTCACTCCTCAACATGGGGTCTGCGGCCATTACGAGGTACAGGGAGGCACAGCAGGGAGGTAAAAACAAGTCATTCATACATGGTATGGAACCAGTATAATACATAGTACAGGGGTTAGCAGGGCTTTGAAACGGTTCAAGGAAAATGTTCAAAGGAGAGACAGTAAATGTCTCTAAATGACTTTTTAAAACTACATTAATAAACAATTGGACTCATAACTTGGTATTTACTTGAACAAATGAGACTTTTATTCACAATTTTCTTTTCTTCCGGCTTCCTTTCCTCAGTAGAGACACAGACAGAATTGACTTAATTAAACTACAGCAGTAGTAACTGCAGGTTGAACAGGATCATGAACCAGTCATTTGTCTTCGTATGTGATTTTGTGATTAACTGCATGCGTGTGCAGCGTTTAACCTGCAGGTGAGCTCCAGTGACCTTCTTTGGCCTTAAAAGCTGGAGAAAGGCCCGGATTTGTGTGAACAGTCAGCGTGAAAGGCTCTTCCAGCGATGATAAACAAAACAAGCGCACCGTCGGAGTAAATATCTGTGAGATGTGATTAGAATTCACAGTTCCATCCCGTGTCATAATCTTAAATAATCCCTGCTCTTTGAGGTCAGGCTTTTATTAAAACATGAATATCTTAACGCCTTCTCACCCCCTGATTAATTCATTTTGCACTGAATAAATTTGCTCTTCGCCTGGAGGAAGAAAACGGCAGTTGTTCAGACCTAACAATGAGTTCTTCACATTTCTCCTTCCTTTCTTTCTTTCTTTCTTTCTGGTACACACCTGGTACGTCTCCAGGGGCTTGCTCTCCATGTTGAGGTCCCAGACTTTGGCGGTCAGGTAGTCTCTGGTGAGCAGGTAGCGGCCGCTGTGGCTGAACTTAACGTCCGAGACAGAGGAAATGATTTCGGAGAAGAAGGAGCGAGCGCTGGGGTCTTCAGGCTCCTCAAACACTGGTGAAGGGAGAGCGAATTATTAACCGTGGAAGGGAAGCTAGAAGTGTGAACAGCGTGAACACAGATGAGGAGGTGTAACACAGCAGTGTAACACAGCTGGTGTTACACTGCTCTGTCAAACATCGCTTCATTCATGGAAGGTAATATCTGTTGTTGGTCTGAACAGTTGCTGAGGTGTTTTAGTCTTAGTAACTGTTAAGGAGCCAGTTGATTGGCCTGTATATCATAACTGTTTTATTGGTCATATATTATATTAGCAGGGCTGGCACTTGAGGACAGGCAGTTGCTTGGGTCCCTAGCCACTAGAGGGCCCCGGGCCAAAAAACAATTTTTTTTCTGCCTGCATTGTGTCCCATATACAGATTTAGGGATAAACAGCTGTAGGGTCACTAGATGGCAGCATTCCAGCTCATTTAATGAATTTTATCTGATATCTCTAGCCTGTAACATATTTGTATTTTCATTTTCAGTTGGGCCAAAGCTGTTTTTGACCATCTGCTCAGTGAGATATTTTTATCCCTTTTCATACTAATATCCATCAATACAAATATATGTCGCAGTTTGTCCCCAAAAACTGGTATAGACATCCCAGAAACCGTGAATAAAGTACATTTGGCACAAAAAAAAACGGCAATCGGGTTTTTTATTAATATTGAAGAAAAAATCTATATCGATCGAAAACAATACCTCATATATATATATATATACTGTAAACCCAGGTTCTGTGTTATCAGATCTTCATTTTTGCCAATATTAGGCCAATAAGGAAAGTATCATTTCTGGTAGTGATAGCAGTTTTATCTCCAGCTCAACCGGTGACTCACGTTTGGAGTGTTTGTCGCACAGTGCAGCCTCCCTCATGTCACAGAGACGCAGCGTGCCTTTACTACTGCTGTACACAAACAGGTTGCAGTGGTGAGGGTGAAACTCAGCCGCCGTTATCACCTCCGTCAGATCCTCCATGTTGGCCGGTTTGATGTCTACGATGTCTGAGAGGAGGTTTCATTAAGGAGAAGAGGTTAG
Organism: Paraplagusia blochii; assembly: GCA_016785265.1. NCBI lineage: Eukaryota > Metazoa > Chordata > Actinopteri > Pleuronectiformes > Cynoglossidae > Paraplagusia > Paraplagusia blochii. The sequence goes on along the minus strand of JAFBJS010002564.1, from coordinate 136,708 downwards.
ACGACCGGGGCGAGAACGTGATCATCACGAGAAGAAATGCACGCAGGCTTGTTTTTTTTGCAGATACAAACCATGAATGAGTGCGACTGGGGACACAGACAGTTCCATGTAAATAATTTATGGCAGAAATAAAGCAGACCAATAAAATATATCTCCAGGTGATTGTTGGGGAGACAGGTGATTTCACATTCAAATAAATTGAAATATTATCAATCCTGTCTGCCTGCTGTGCCCCACTAAGCTGGATTACAACCGAAAAGGAATGAAATATTTATGCATCTTTTGAATTATTCATAGAGTGGTATTTTCACTCCCCCCGAATTATATTCCCCTCCCCCCACAGAACATATCTGTGTATATTTATTTACACTACAAAGTGCAATCTCAAAACTGGGAAATTTTTATGTGTGTGTGTGTGTCTGTGTGTGTGTGAGAGAGAGAGTCATAAAAGCATTCCTGCTTCTCTTTGTTACTCTGTGCATCTTCAGCTCTGGACTCTGGATTTTTATTCCATCCATTTCCTTGTGTGTTTGTTTGTAACATCTGTGTTTCACTCTCTGTGGAACAGATAAAGGATACTGAAGCTGCGGTCAGTGATGTCCAGATGCCAGAGGTTGATTCTCAGGTCATCGGCCGACATGTAGGTCTCATAGTCGGAGTTGACGGAGATGGAATTGACGTGGTAGGTGTGGGCGTTTGCAAACACTCGCCTCGGGCTCACTTCTACCATCAGATCCATGGGTTTCAGGACCGGTACCTGGGAATAAAGGCAGAGTTATTAATAACATGGACACAGACAGACAGAGAGACAGAGAGACAATATCAGAGATGGTTAGGAATTCACAACAAACCAAAAACTGCTGGTTGTTTGGATGCAGTGAAGACACAGCTCAGCTTCAAAGCTTTTTTGTCTTCACATACAGACATGGACGGTAGCTCTGTGCCACTGACCCATTTCTGCACATGTAAACACATCTGTACCCACTGACCCACTTACTGTGGACGACCTAGTGTAGTCATTAGCGTGTGCTTTCATGCGTTCAGGCAAACGGGTGAGTGGATGGACTGAGGGAAGGAAGACAGGGCGATGATTGGACGGAGAGACAGAGACATGGAGACAAAAAGAGAGAGACAAAGGGAGTTGAAGAGTGATGGATGGATGGATGGAGATGATGAATGAATGGATAGACAGACAGACCAGACCAACAAGCAGACAGACAGGCAGATAGACAGGCAGGGAGACATAGATAGAAGGATAGAGAGACAGACAGATAGACAGACATATAGAAGGACATATAGACAGACAGGTAGACTGTCAGACATAGATAGAAAGATAGAGAGGCAGACAAACACGCAGATAGACAGACGGAAAGACAGACAGACAGACACGCAGTCAGACAGACAGACAGACAGACAGACAGACAGACAGACAGACAGACAGACAGACAGACAGACAGACAGATAGACAGATAGATAGATAGATAGATAGATAGATAGATAGATAGATAGATAGATAGACAGACAGATAGATACTTAGATACATAGATAGGCAGTCACACAGTCACACAGACAGAAAGACAGAGAGACAGGTACCTGTAGGGAGGTCACAGTGGAGATGTCCTTGATGCGACCCTCCTCATCCTTCAGGTTGTATCCCTCAGGTCGCTTATCCCTTTCACTCACCTTCCACAACTTAATGGTCTTATCTGTGAATAAAAAATAAACCTCACTATCAAACAGAGCATCGACCACATTAGTGTGTGAATGTGTATGTGAATAATGAAATTGCATTGTTAGAATTTTCCGGGATCCTTTCTCTAAACGTATGTGACAGCAGAATCAGTCATCCGCTGAGGCAGGTCCTACATATTTTATACCTTTAATCATAAATAATACAGTATTGAAAAAAATCAATAACAAAGCTCTCAAGGAAAATGTATTCATTTTGCGATGTTGATGCAAGGACAAGATTGAAAACATGGTGAGACGGAGATCTCACTGTACATATACCAGACAATGAAAATACTATGTCTTATTTATTTATTTTTTATAATAATTTTTCATGAGAGCGCCCCCTTCAGGTGGGATACATGTTCTGTAACCATACTTCTCGAAGGTTCCACCCCGACACAAACATAAGAACAATGAAACAAGAAGACAGAAGTCATCGGTCACAAAGGTCCATTCCACAGGTCACATGTGGCAGAAGTTTCTCACCATTGGTGGAGAGTAGGAAGTGTGCGGCGTTCTGCTGAGGCAGCCATCTGATCTTATTGATCTTCTCCTCAATCTCCAGACTCTTAAGGTAGTCGAACTCGGGCTCATGGCTCTGGAAGGTGCTGTAGACATTGTACTCACCCTGGGCAAAGGGCTCTGTCTTGCTCTGCGAAGGGAAATATATATCACACGGGAAGATTCTCCTGATTGGGCTGACTCAGGCGGAGACAACAAGTAACTCTGCCCCCGCAGGAGCGTCACAATATAAATCAATCTGAAGTGCAGGTGGAGCCGAGTGCTGCAGATTTATTGCAGGGTTGCCAGTTGAAGTAGTGATGCGTGCGCTTACCTCAGGTTCCCTCTGGAAGATGACCACTCGGCCCCCCTTGTCCCCTGTGGCCAGGAGCTCTCCTGTGTGGTTGAACTCAACAGTGGAGATGATATCAGCTGTGGAGGAACAACAGAGGAGGAGAAGGAGAAGCTGCCATTAGCTAATTGACCAACAGTCGTTATTCACGTCTAAATTTGTTCATCCGCCTGTAGACGGAGTGAAATTATGGTGATGTGTTCGCGGAATGGATTATGCAAATAATTTGATGAGTGAAACAATATTTGATCAGTGAGACAAATATGCCTTTAATTACACTGTAGCTGATGGAGGGAATTTACTGCACATGTAATACACACCATCACTGAGCGAGAGGAGGAGGGGGAGATTGATGAATATTATCTGTATATGTGTCAAACACTGTAGCGTCAGTTTTATCATCTTAATCACAAAGCACAGACACTGCAGTGATTCATCACTTTTATCCGTCCGTCTTGTTTTTTTATTACTCTGTCCTGTTCTTACACCAAATTTTGATAAATGGCCTGTAATTTCTCGCCAGATCGTCTTCTTTTGGCCGTTTTCTCCACATTAACATCAACCATGTTCATTTACTCCACAACAGTGGTGCCCAACCCTTGGTCTGGGGACCTGTACAGGACCACATTTGGACATTTGGACTTCATTCATTCATTTTCAGCTGTTTACACTGACTGGGTCTCAGGAGCAGCAGTCTCTATGACTGCCACCCAAATCACGCTGCACCATACTGGGAGTTTTTCTGTGTGTTGTGAACCCACTGGAAGTGATGTGGGCCGTACAGTGCAGTTCTCAGAGCATCAAAGCCTTGCAGACCCAAGTCTTCTACCTTGACCACTAGGGGTCCAATACTTTTTTTTAATTTAATTATGGTTGGTTAGATCAAAGAAATATGTCACTGATATTAACAAAATAAAGTCTATAACATGTTTTATTTTGAAAATGTTTTATCGGTGATCAGTGCTGGGACTTATGTTATTTGCGTTAGTTGTAACCCACATTCACAACACTTATTTTTTTATTGTGTTGTTAAAGTAAAGTAAAGTAACTAGTTATTAGTTACTTTTATAATTAGTAACTAGTAACATAGTTACTTTTTCCGAGCAGTAACTAGTAAAGTAATCAGTTACTTTTTAAAGTAACTTGCCCAACACTGTCCGTGATATTACCTTTCCACAGTAAGGGCTGGTAGAAAAAACTTTTGCACGTCTGCTTTACAACATTAATATTTATTACTGTGTACTTTCATAAAGAAAATACTGTGTGTGTAAAAATTATTAAGTGTTCAACTTTGGCGTGAAACACCAAGCTTCACCTCCAGGACAAGATCGAATCCCGCTGAGGACAGTCAGTGTCTTACCGCCTGTAAGACGGGTCAAGAGAAGCTAGTATAGTGAAATGTGATTTGGGTGTCAGTCGTGGAGACGCTGCCCCTGCTACCTGGTTAAGGAGAAGCAGATGAAAATAGATGGATGGATAAAATTTTTTTTTGTTTTTGATATCATCCTAGATCCCAAGAAGGTCCAATAAAACTTCATGTCCAAAACTATTTTGTCCTGACCATGACCTGGAGGACTGAGAATCTTCATCTACATTATTTACTGTTAAATTTCATTGACAGATTTGCTTCAGAATAAATGTGGTTTTCTTCCGTCCTTCAGATAAATGTGTATTTAACAGATTTAACAGTTAATTCCATAACAATTTTAACGTAACAAGTATTTAACATGATTTATTCCAGTTACTTAATGCTTTTTTTGGTTTCATCTCCGTGTTATTCTGACTCTGAAGGAGACAGTCTCTCATCTGCCATAAACCTGCTTCTCTGTCTTCCGCCTCCCTATAATCACATTTCTCCTCATCTAATCTGGTTACGTCCAATTCTGTCCATCCTGGTCACTTCTTGTTAAAATCTCAGCATCATTAAGACTAACCTTCATGTCAGTCTCTCGTCTTTTAAACAGCATAACTGTCTCCAACCATACGTCATAGCAGATCTCACCGCTCTTTGACGCCGTTCATCTCCGCCCTGACGCTCTGATCTCTGCCTCTCGTTATTCTCCTCCACCTCTTTACTGACTATTACATACAAAACGACAACAAAACAAGGATTTCGACATCCCTAGAGTGCGTACGTGGTGTGTGAGTTTGTGGGAATCATATGTGTGAAGCGTGAAGGTGTCAACACAACTCCGGTTGTTTTTACAATAATGATTTCACAAGGACTTTTTTTTTTCTACGTCCTCATCACGAGGTCAGTGTCCTGAAATGCCAACGTGCCGTGACTCAGATCTGTATTATGGAGAGTAAGCACATTATTTATCGCTTCAGATTTACTGACTCAGCCTTCAGTGCTCCACCCTGCATCACACAGTAGCAGCACAGAACAGTGAGTCTCCACTGGTGAAATGTGATGAAGGACATGAGAGCTCCACATCTGGAGGTGGAGCAACGTCCTGTAGCTTAATGCAACAAATTAAGGCGTGAACTTAATCACAAGCCAATAAGAACTAACCTCGGTTAGAATCTGCACAAACTGTAAAATGCGAGACAACAAAATGATTGTCTTTAGGAGAGACAAGGATGGACAGGATCAGGAATGAGGTGATTAGAGGGATTACAGGACAATTAGAGGTTTACAGGACAGTTGTGAGACCAGCCATGATGGATGGATTAGAGACACTAGGAATAGGTAGAAGACAGGAGACAGAGCTGGAGGTGGAGGAGTTAAAGATGC
>JAFBJS010002564.1:89885-130812 GCA_016785265.1 Paraplagusia blochii | reverse complement strand
GAAGACAGATTGAGATGGTTTGGACATGTTCAGAGGAGGGACAGTGGATACATTGGTAGAAGAATGATCCTAGAGATGGAGCTACCAGGTAGGAGACAAAGAGGGAGGACATGGAGGTAGTTGGAGTTAGAGAAGATGCAGAGGAACCATTGAAAAGGTTCAAACCACAAGAAGACGATTATTATGATTAACTATTTCTAAACAAACAGAACTCCAGTGTTGAAAGACGCCATAACAAACACACACAGTCTGTTTTGTTCTAAAGTAACAACTGACATTAACTGTTAGTCGGTCGTTCAAACTGTTTAACTGAATCTACTTGAATTTTACATGAGGTTCAGTGAAACTGTGTCTCCAGCGGTGGATGTTTAATGGCCTCATTAGTGGCCATTAAGCAGGTGCAGTTACAACAAACAGGGAAAACAACAGCGGTTAAACAAATCTGAAAGATTTTCTCTATGATGTGTCGTCCAACATGAGTAATAACCCAGAGGTCGGGTCATATCATTCAACATTTCACAGACGTCTGTCGTCTCTTCCTTACAGCTTGTCCCGTTTTTAGGTCATTCCATAGCAAATCAACACTTCTGTCCTCTGTAACTACCTCTACGTCCTCCCTCACTGCATCCATCAATCTGCTCTTTGTCTCCTACCTGGTAGCTCCATCTCTAGGATCATTCTTCACTCAATGTCCCTCCTCTGAACATGTCCAAACCATCTCAATCTGTCTTCTCTAGCTTTTCTCCAAACCTTCATGTCTGATTCAACATTTCTCCACCTGTCCGTTTCTATCAGTTTCTATCAAAACGCTCCATCGTCATTCATTCATTATATAAAGACCTCGGCTACGACAGGAAAGAGAGATTTTATTTAGAGTCGAGGCCGAGCTGTGGCCTTGTCTTTTTTTCTATCGTGGCCTCGATGGTGGAGGGGGCGGGGACGAAGGGGAGACGGTTCAACCACTCCAGCCTCATATGAACCGCCCCACTTATTGAATGTTATTTCTTTTTTTTTCACCCTTTTGTGCAGATTATTCACTGAATTTCAACCCTTAATCTGTCATTTCCGGTCCCTTGTTTCCAACTCTCCATCAGCCTCTCTCTCATTTTCTCATTCTACCCTCAGTCTTTCATCCATATTTTACTCCATTTCTGTTCTGTGTGTGAACGTAGGGCTATTGATGCTGTTGGTGGTTAGAAAATGGGAAGGATGGAGAAAGCAAGGTGGTGGAGGGGTTCTCCGGTGAACAGCGGTTGTCATAGTAACAGTGTGAGCCAACCAGTAGTGGTTGTACTATTTGCCGTATATGGCGGAGGAGGAAGTGGGATTAATCAATCTGGTCCTTACAGGAAGACGGAGCGAAAACATAACCGTGTTACTGAGCTTTGGACCAGTGAGAAATAAAGAGGACGGACTCAACGGCAGGGTGAACCACTGTGAGGACAGGCTGATGGGAGACAGAATCACTGCAGTCAGGGTTTTCATGGCAGTGCAGTCACAAATGTGTGTGCACTTGCAGTTTTAGTAGCATGTGCTGACCAACTGAAGACGTGTCCAACAGAGAGAGGGGTGAAGGTAAAGAAACACAGCGGGAAAAAAATCAGAAAACAGGACAGAATTCCGCTGAATAAGTCATCACTTCACGTCGCCTGAAGCATTAAAGAAGTTGTAACGTTTTTTGTTTTTTTTTACCAACCACTGCAGATATTCACACACATACAAGCACCAGTTTTAATGCTGTGGTTTACTGTGTGTGTGTGTGTGTGTGTGTGTGTGTGTTGGAGTGATATATGGCCCTGTGTCTCACACAGACGATCCATTAACATCAGCAAACTGACTCATCACTACAGTCGACTGCAGCGAGAATACAAACACAGGCAAACTCACAAAGACGCTCTTCAGCGTCAGGGACAGACGGACAATTTAGTGTCCGTCTGTGAGATAACATCAGACCAACACGCTCTAAATGACCAACGCACATAAGCTATCTGAAATATTCAATAAATGTGTTAAAAGTCAGTAATATTGTTTGACAATGTGTGAAATTGCTGCCTTAAAAATGGAAAAAAACTTCTTCTTTTCTTTGTCTTCTTGTCCTTTTTTCAGTTGCCACAGCAAGTAAACATTTACAACCTCACCTTGTTCTCTCCATCTTCTACTCTGATCCATCAATCTCCTCTTTGTCTCCTACCTGGTAGCTCCATCTCCAGGATCATTCTTCTACCAATGTCTCCACTGTCCCTCCTCTGAACATGTCCAAACCATCTCAATCTTCTCTAGTTTTTTCTCCAAACCTTCCTGTCTGTGTTGTCCCTCTAATCACCTCATTTCTGATCCTGTCCATCCTTGTCTCTCCTAAAGAGAACCTCAGCATCTTTAACTGTTCCACCTCCAGCTCTGTCTTCTGTCTTCTACCTATTCCTAGTGTCTCCAATCCATCCATCATGGCTGGTCTCACAATTGTCCTGTAAACCTTTCCCTTCACCTTAGCTGACTCTCTTCTATCACAGTTCGAAGACCAGCTATTTAACCACATGGCAGTGCCACCTGCAGGCAAGAGATGGCGTAGAAAAAACATAATGCCTGTCACAGCCTTTGAGTTCTTCTTCTTTTACTTTCAGCTTGTCCCTTTTTCAGTGGTTGTCCCACCGAGTCAACAATTTCCATCTCCTCTTGTCCTCTGTATCTTCAACTCTGACTCCACCTAACTCCATGTCCTCCCTCACTGCATCCATCAATCTCCTCTTTGTCTCCTACCTGGTAGCTCCATCTCTAGGATCATTCTTCTACCAATGTATCCACTGTCCCTCCTCTGAACATGTCCAAACCATCTCAATCTGTCTTCTCTATCTTTTACTCCAAATCTTCCTGTCTGTGTTGTCCCTCTAATCAACTCATTCCTGATCCTGTCCACATTTCCCATTTTGACATGACAAGAGGAAATATCCATCTGTCCATATCCATTCATCTGTCTCCAGGACCATCACCCACATCACACTGCACCATAGATGTCCCACATGAACCTTCCTGCAGGTTGTTAGCCCAATGGAAGGAGCAAACTACCAAAACTGGGATTTGAACCTGTTCTGGACTTGGAATTGTGGAGTCTGTGGAGCTTTTCTAGGAAGGAAGGAAAGGAAATGAAAGAAAGCAAACTCTATGTGGACCTCAGTGGAGCTTGGTAGCAACCCGGCAGCTGGTGGATTCAAACCTGAAACCCCCAAAACAGTTATACCGGACTTGGATCTAGAGAGTTTTGGGTTTAGATCTACCAGCTGCCACTGAACACGGCATTGTCCTCACTTACTCAGAGTTGTCCACTGATGGATTTTGGGGATGGGTTAAAGACAGAGTTGTGCACGGTGGTGTAAATCACGATAAGACTTTCTTCTCCTTCCTATTTTATTCAATTTGATAGTAAGATTTTAAGATTTTCAGCCTTTTTTACTTAAGGAGAACTTTCCCACAATGCAATAGAAAACTGGTGATCAAAGGTGTGTCAGGAAAAAATATGTTTATTAATGTTCCAAAAGAACAGGAGTGAAAAGGATGATGTTGAAAGGAGTAGACAGGGAGGGGAGGGGGAAGGAGAGGATGAAAGGAGAGGAGAGAAGAGATAAAAAGAGAGGAGACGATGTGAGGGAAGGAGAGACGAAGATGATTGGAGGAGAGAAAAGAAGGAAAGGGTGGAGGAGAGGCTAAAACATGATAGGAGAAGAGAGGGGCCATGTTTTATAGATGATGGTGCTGGCTTGGGTTTTTTTTTTCAACTACTTTGGGGACAAAGAGGGGAACAGCCCCCCCTGTAGCCCCAATTATAGATATCTGGTGTCTGTGTAAATGTGATCCATAGAGCTTAGCCAAAAACACACACTCCTGAAAAGCAATGACAAGCCACCGCTCTGCAGGAGGTGTGTGTGTGTGTGTGTGTGTGTGTGTGCTGCAGCTTCAGCACCTGAATATCTGTGGTACGTGTGCACAAGTGTGTGTTCACTCCAATTAGCCTGTAGAGAAATAAATGGAATTGTGAAAGAGAAGAGAAGACGGGGGGAAAAAGAAAAAGAGGGCACGCTCCGCCTGGGGGAGAGGATTAATTAATCCCTGTCCAGCAGTTTTGGAATAATTCAGGGCTAAGAATCCAATAAGAGTTTAGCGGCCGCGGTGAAGACGCGTGTGTCGACAGCAGCAGTTCCAGCTCGTCTCAGCAGGAAACCTGCCATTTCTCCTAGATGCACATTGTCACAACAACAAAGCCCGTGTGGTCAAATGGTTCTGTGCTCAAACAAACAAATGCACCATGTCCACATTGCCACATGCACCCGACCAGGGATCTCAAACTCGCGGCCCGTGGGCCATTTGCGGCCCGTGAAACAATATTTTGCGGTCCCCACCTTGATGTGAAAGTTGAATTTATGATAATGTTTTATAGAATTTTCCTCCACATTTTATGGTAAATTCTATAGTTCCCAAAACCCTGATCCACAGACCCCTTCTGGTTCAGTGTTGTATTACACAGAATGTGTATGGGAAACTGATTTTTTTATTTAATTTTATCTTTTGTATTGCCCTCAACTTATTTGAGTTTTAAATTCTGAAAAAAAATTATTCTCCACCTGCAAGGATTCTCAGAGCTGAAACTTATGTTTATGTAGTATTAAAGCAATGGTCCCCAACCACTGGCTCGGGGACTGGTACCAGTCCTTGGGTGAATTGGTGACTTGGGTTTCCTTTTAGCTCCATCTGGCTATTACTTCCACTTGATCCAAACCCATATCAACAAAAGAACTGAACAATAGAATGGCTAGGATTCCATCATCAATAATGCAATTATATTTGATTAGGAAATATTTTCTCTCTGAACTTAAAATGCTCAAGAAAAAGAGAAATAATTAAAAAAAACAAATACAATTTGTTTTAAATGTAATTGTCATTTGTTTATAATCTTGATCTTCAGTGGTTCCAGATTTCACAAAGGTTTTTTTTTCCCATATTATTCCCTAAATTTTAGAATCAGTTTTACCAGAAAATATATATTATATATTTAGTTTGACAATTTTAACAATGTCTTTACTGCAAAACTTGATCAGTTTTTTTGGCATAATTCTTAGGTCTGGGATAAAGGTTTGAAATATTTTGTCAACAGCAAAGAAGGTCAGACAGGTGATGTTGCTGATAATTCTGCAAAAGAAAAAGACTTTTCTAACCAGTTCTGAAATTATTAAAATGTATTATAACAAGATAAGTTAATGCAAAATACATGGAATTAAGCTTCTTTGTTTGTTCAGTGTCTGTTACGGAAACTGAGATTCATTCTACAGTAGCATTTTCAAGTGATGTAATACCTTTGGTCTATTTCAGTCTGTTTGGTCTTTTTTTTTAGAAAGTGCTGGTTTTATGTGTACGGCTGTGACACTGACACGTCTCTGTGTTGCGCGAAAGCCAAAAATAAAAAATGTGCATGAAGAGAAAGGGTGTCATCAGGCCCAGCTATTTAAAGAGATCAATCTCACCCAGTCAACCACACAGAAACAAGTCAACGTGAAGCAGAATAAATAAGGCAGGTATGAAAACAGAGAGAGGGGTGAGGCAGACACTGATGATGATGATGGAGATATGTTTATCACTCAGACACACACAGGGGAATACACCTGATCCTCACTCACACACAGCCACACACACACAGAAGCTGTGGTCTGAGAAGCTGGGGTCTGGAGGTGGATAGAATAGGAGAGAGCACACACCTTCAGTGTAAGAGGCAAACGGCTCAGGCTCCAGAGAAAGGGTAGTGATGTCGGAGCACAGGACCTGGATGGGACTCAACATCCTGGGGGAGGACTCCAGGGTGGAGAGGGGTGGACAGGATGGGCGGAGCTCTTCAGGCTATAGCCAGGAGCAGCCCTGCAAGAGGAGCAAGGATGGGAGGGCAGAGGGAGGAGGTAGATGTGGGAAGAAGGAAGGAAGAAAGAAAGGAGGGGGTGGGGGGCATGGGCGGGAGTGGGGGTGTCAGGGGTGAGGACTGTGTTACTATATCACCAAAGAATTCATTCTTGAATTCCATTGTGTCTGTGTGGACAATCACACAGACACAGTGTGAAGAATTACGGCTTTTTCCCTGGACAGTAACGGCGCCACTGGCTTCACCTTAACTCTGTTTCACGCTTATCTCCACCTGTCTGTGAGGTTGTGTAACATCAGAAGGTCAGATGCTGGTGTTAATGTTATTAATAATGTTATTTATTACTATAATTTCTGCTTTTTTACGTTAAAAAACTTGTACTGAAGTCAGTTCTACAAGTGTTACGTATTGATCTCACTCCTCCCACTCTTCTCTAGTCCCTCCCCTTTTGTCTCTCACTATTGGCTGAACAGGAACTATTGGCTGGAGATTTCTCTCTGCTTGAAGCCTTTTATGGTATTTACTGATTTTTTCTTATAATAGCTAAACAACTTCTACTCAACCATGTCTTGATAAACATAATTTTCAACATGTAATCATCTCCTTTTTATGTCAAAACTGTGGAGCAGGTGGAGGCTGCAGGTCTTCTGTGACTCTGACCCAAAAAAAAAAAAAAAATTGACGAGACATGACTTGACAAATGTCCACTCGGGTCAGTCTGGTCCATTATTACACAGGCTGTTGGTTTCACTCTGGCTTTTGAGCTGCACTGGATCGACTATAGGGTGAGCATTAAATCAGGAGAGCAAAGAAATAAATGTCGTTTGGAGAACTGTAGTCAGAAGTAAGACTTCACTGAGGAGAAATGGAATGAACTGAAATGACCAGCTGTCAATCAGTCTTATTAACAACATTGTAAGATCCTACATTATAGAGATAAAGAGAGATCATAGAGACATAATAATCGATCTGGTTTCAGTTGTGTATTACATATATATTAACCCTTTACAAACCTCCCCCACTCTGTCGTTAACCCACATGGTTACGTGACTGTAGAGTTGGAGAATGAAAAAAATCCAAGACATACTGAATAGATTAAGTATTCAGATGAGATGCAAAGTGAAGTGGATGAGAGAGTGGCAACCGACAAGGGTTGATGCTGAGAGATGCCACGATGCATGAGCCAATCAGAGTGAGGGACAGAACAGCATGCTCAATTAGTCAACAGAACATCAAGTACGCACTGTTGAGCAAATGCACTTATCTAATTATCAAAAAAAAAAGAAGAATCTGCAAAACATTCCACTGTCCTTCCATCCGTCCATTTTTATCTGCTTATCTGTTGCCAGGTCGCCGTGGCAGCAGTATCCATAACTGCCACACAAATCACACTGCCCCATACCAGCTCAGGGGTACCTGGTAGCCCCTAGTCTACCTAAGGTGCCTGCAGGATGTGTTCCAAAAAACTAGTCCATAATGGGTCAAAATGGTCCAGTTCCTGACAATGATATTCTTATGGGTGCAGCCATGGTGGTCAGAAGGGTGACCAGAACTTTTTATTATTACATTGTTTGGTAAGTCTGCATCAAACAAGTAGCACTTGATATTACTGACTAACACTGAAGTGGATCTGGATTTCAAAAGGTTTGGTGACCACTGCTCTAGAACCTTCATGCAATTGGTGAGTCCACTGGAAGGAGCCAACTGTCCTAACCTGGATTAGATCTTGCCCAGAAGGTCAACGTTAGAGTTTCACACCAATGACATAAACATTGACTCTCTGCTCAAGCGAAGTCCAACGTTACAATGTATGGTGTTTTTTGCGAAATCCGACTTAGAAAATACAAAGCACTAAGAGAGACAACACTGTATAAAGATTTTGATATCTAGCTTATCTTCATTAGTCATGATCGGTCTACGGACTAACGTGTTACTTGTAACACTGTTACGATACAAAACCACTTTCCTCGGTAACTAATAACGTAACACGTCACTTTTCCCAATCAGTAACGCCGTTATTGTTACTGCGGTGTGAAGGGGCTCGTTACTCGTTACTATCTGTGGTCCAAATGGACGGTTTCTCACGGCCACAGAAAGAGGACTGTGTGTCAGTGGAGCCTGTCTGCTGCCTGTCAGTCATGAGTGAAAGATGGCCGTGCACACTAACTGAACCCATTCGTTGAAACTGAGCTATGATTGGTTGACATAGGTTAACGTTTCAGGCTAAGCCAATCAGAGAGAGACCTGGGCGGGGCTTCTTGCCCTATAGGGAAAGCACACACCCACAAGCAAGACGACGGCAAGTGGCAAGTTGAGGTTATAATAAAGATTCCTGTCAAAATGTCTAAACATCTATTTTGTTTTTATTGTTCCACTACATTTCATTATGATAGTTGCTACAGAACACTTAACTGTTTTAATTTGTTTTTAAAGTAAAGTAACTAGTTATTAGTTAACTTTATAATTTAGTAACTAGTAACGTAACTAGTTACTTTTTCAGACCAGTAACTAGTAAAGTAATAAGTTACTTTTTTAAGTAACTTGCCCAACACTGGTCATGGACATAATCATTCATCGTTATCCTCTTGTCCACTGCCAGGTTGCAGGGACATTTGTCTTCACAACTGCCACCCAAATCACCCTGCATCATATTCTGAGCCTTTTTTGCAGGTGGTGAACCCACTGGAGGTGATGTGGGTATGATCATGAATATTGAATACAATATCGAATAATCATGATTAATCTGAGTAAACATTTTAACATTTACTCAACCCTGGTGAGGACTTTATAAAAACATTTTTCTCTTTCCGTCCCCATTTACCCAAATGCCATTTCTGCTGCAGAAAATGTCAGCGCAAAGGGGGGCTTTAAAGAAGGTCAGAGGGGTGGGGTAAGAAGAGGGGAGTAAAAGATGTGAGGAGGGGAACACAGAGGTAGAGGGAGGTTAAGCATCGCTCTCTTGTAGGGAGTTAAAGGGCAGGGGAAACCCCACAGGAAAGCCTACAGACACACATTAATGTAGCCACAGGCACATGAATACACAATCTGCACAAACGTAAAGAAAAGCCGGGGAACTGGCAGGAAATAAAATACGCTGAAGCATAAAATGACATGCACTCTGTCTCCACCACCCTCTGCCTTTCTATTAACAAACACTCGCACACATACACAGGCTCATTGTGTTGGAGCAGCCTTCAGACCACTGTTGGATAATAGTTTGGCAGATGCACCACTTCAGCACAGGCCGATGCTGTGAGTTGCATTAGAGAATTGATGAGGAGAGAAGGGGGGAGGAAGAGGGAGTCGGTGGGGGATGGAAGTGGAGTGTTTGACGGGGGTGGGGTGAATATGAGTGAAAAGGTGAAGGAGGGTTGGAGAGGATGGAAAAAAAAAAGAGGTGGAATTTTTGGATTATTATTTGTGACCAGTAGGTTTTAACGCCGCAGGTCGGTTTCTAAATGTACCTCGGACTTTCCATGTGTTGCTCTGCCATTTCTGCACAAACACACTCAGTGGTGTGTCCACTGTGTTGGCAGCTAATCATTCACCCTCCCCTGTCCGCCTGAGATGTGTGGAATAATTATTACTGCTATTATTGGTGGGAGGGGACGACCTGTCAGTCAATTTTGGACCAACATGAAAAGCAGCGTGTTTGTCATCACGGGCTGTTGCCATAGCAATAACGGATGCCGGTGATGGATATTAAAACTGATTTTCTGCCAATCACTCAACAGGAAAATGTAATGGACAAAGACAACTGCCACAAATGGACATCGACGTGCACGTACCACACACGGACACAGAGACAAACAATGAGCGCAGTCGTCCTCGTAGGAAGACTGTGGGTTATTTTTACACAATCAACAGGCGTGGACTACTACAGGTCTCCCCTGATGATGGAAGGTGATTCTGTATGGGTGGAATTACATTACAGCAAACAGACACAGGAAACGTGAGTCCTTTTCTGCAGCAATAGTGGACAAACAGACGGGCCTGAAAATGTATGGTCCTAAATGATAATTCTGTGTTACAGTCAGAGAGGAGTGGAAAACAATTAGTGTCAAAAAAAAAAAAAACAAGCTGCCAGGAAGACAGCGCTGCAGGGCGGGTAAAAAAAATGGAATGATTTCAGAAAAACCCAAGGAAAGAAGTCAATTGGACAGGATTTATTGATCGTCTTTTTAACATATGTATTGTTTGTATTGTTTAGAGTTTGGTTTAATGCGGATGTTTTTTAATTGAGCCAAAGACAGAGTTAAATAAAAACGGTAAATAGAAAAGTCATATTGATTTTTTCATGGTCTAATCATCAAAAGTAGGTTTTAGTAAAGTCATAATTATCTATCTATCTATCTATATATATATATATATATATATATATATATATATTATACCTGACCCTTATTATTATTAATAATAATATTACTAATATTATTATTGTAAAAATGTATTTTTACGTTTGTCGCTCAGGTGTACATTATTAGTCTATGACACACACACACACTCACACACACTCACACACACACATGCACACACACGTTGACACAGGCCGGATCAATTCTTCCCTGCAGTGCAACATAATAAGTGTTTTTCACAGGAAAGAAATGTGTTTGAAAGACCGCAAGCAAACAGGGGAAATAACCAAACAATATCGAAGGCTGACACCAGGGGCACTGTTCTGGGATTACTGTCTGAATATAGTCATAAAAACTGAAAAGAGACAAATCCCTTTAAGGACATGTGGAGGACATCCTATACAGTTATAGATTATTTTAGAATGTTGCTCCTTCTGATTTCTGCATGATACACACTCTAGTACATGTATATCAAACACAAGGCCCGTGGACCAGCTGTGGCCCGTCCAGTCGTACTGTGTGGCCCACAGGATCTTAAAAATAATAAATTATTATTTTTATGACACAGCAATATAAATAATGATACATTGCTTATGCATTAATGAATATATAATGCTTGAGGCTTTCAGTTACAACAGACCATGCAAGGGAACCTCCATTGCCCATGAGGCCCCCTGGTGGAAATGAATATGCAGCCCTGCTCTTGCTGATCATTATGTATTGTCTGATACAGAATCTCTTAAAAAATTATTTCTGCTAAAAGCAATTTAACGTGCAGTGTAAACTACCTACACCAGACATGGGCAAAATAAGGCCCGGGGCCCAGATGCGGCCTGCTCAGCTTTATATCTCGGTCCGCCAAACTTGTCAAAATTAAATATTTGGTTTATATTGTGATTATAGTTCTGCCCTTTCCCCCGTTTTCCTAGAAACGATATAAAGCCTGACTTTACATGTCATTAATCTTTTTTCACACACACTCCCTAAAACTGCTCCTACCCCTGAGTCCAATGTCAGGTCCGACTGAGGCTCTTAAGTTGAAAAGTTTTCCCCACACCTGGTATACACACTCACTCACACACTTGCTCCAATCATCTTCTTACCTTCAGTCACATAGTTGTGGTCGGGGAGGAAGCCGCGGTGGTTGAGCGCTGGGGTGGTGTCAGTGTCTTCGCCCATCAGAGGGGCTGGAGGGAGCGCCTGTGTTGGTGGGGCAGGGCGGTGGTGGTGACAGAGAGGCGGTGATGGTGCTAGTGGTGGTGGAGGGGGTTGTGGGGATGCTGGCCAGTGCAGCGCCCATACTTCTGCCCGCCAACGCCTGCTCAGCACAAGGGCACAGACCCAGGCATCGTTTTCTTAAGTGAGGATGAGGAGAAGGTACATCCAGTCCTGAAGGAGAGTATGTTGGATGCCCTGCAGGGGGAGCACATTACACAACTGTAAAAACTCATCACAATCAGCTTGACTTGTGTCTCAAAGGTAGAAAAAGAAATTGATTTATTCTCCATGAAGCTTCTACGACCAGGGAAATTATCAGCAAACAACACACGGTCCTCAATAAAGTCCCTGTTGGTTGATGAATGGTCCAGAAGATGGAGATAGTTTATGAAGAGGAGGTGGAGGAGGAGAGTAGGGGGAGGGTAGAGAGGAATGAGCAGAGCCTGTGGTCAGTGCATCTGCAGTGCTGCTGCTGCTGCTTCTGCAGTGAACTCACACACAGTAGGACAACACTCACCTACTGTAAACCTTCTGCAGCTTCGTGGATCAGGATCTCCTCAGTAGATCTTCATTGAGTGACATCCCTTTTCCTTTCCTTCCTCCTTCCTGCTCCTCCTCCTCCACACCGGGTACCACTCTGCCTCCTCAGCTGTTTCAGTACGAGGAGGAAAATCCTGCTGGTCCTGCGTCCTGCTGCAGTCTGTGCTCTGGCGTATCTATGAAAGGCGATGAGAGAGAGAGAGAGAGGGAGAGAGACAGAGAGAGAGAGTCTGTCCTGCTGCTACGTATGTGATGCATCGCAGCAGGCCCCGCCTACTCACGGCCGCAGCCAATCGTTTCAGCCGTGAGATCTGCCTGACCACTGGCTGCAGGTGATTAAAAATGATAAAGAAGCAGAATGAGAAGGACCCGGGAACGAGTGACAGAGCGGAAGTGGGTGAGCTTCTCATAAGGAGGTGATTAATGAGGGAGAAATCAGAGGAAGGAGGAGGAGGTGGAGGAGGACAGCGGGGACTCGCTCCACTGAGTCCTGAATGTGAAGCACAGCAGACAGACTTCAGCCATGACAGGATTCACCTGGAGACAATTAACACACACGGAGAGAAAGGAGGAGGGGGTGGAGTCAGCAGGGAGGAGGAATACTATTTTTTATTATTTTATTGTTAATTATTAATTTTTCACTCATCATTTTCCATGAGACAAAAGTCTAGATTTCAGTATAGATCATGTAGAGCTGTGGCTCTGCCATGCATCACTGAAATGTTTTACGGTCATTTGCACATTTCTGACCATTACGATTTTGCTGAGTACAGTATATTATCCATTAGTGGCTTCATTAAAAAAAAACTCTGTCCTCCAATCAGGGACAATGGGTATATCATTGTCCAAGTGTCACATCTTAACCAGATGCAATCAAATAAAATATTTTATTGGATTAACCTGATTGTTGAAGATGGAATATATATATATATATATATATATATATACATATATATATATATATATATACATAATGGTTTTAAATTTCTTAGTGAAGCCCACATATTGTATACTGACCTTGGACCATGTGTACTATGTGACAATCTCAACAATAAAGTATCCTACATCAGCCCTAGCTGGAGTTGGACCCCAAGTGACGACTGACCCAGATTCTATAATGGTCCATAATTACATAAACATTACATGAATATTTTATTTTAAAATATATTCAGCAGAGCGTGTTGTTCTGTCTTAACTTGCTCTAGTTTAATAAATGAGAAAAACATATATAACATATAACATATATAACATATAAATATATATATATATATTCAGATTCAGATTCAGAAAAACCTGCAGTCCCCAAGGGGCGATTCGAGAAACAACTAAGCAGCATAATAGTGCAGATATGAAGAGACAAAAATTTGAAAATAAAAATAAACATTAAATAAAAATAAAATAGGAAAATTAAAATAGGATAAGAGATAAAATAGATGAGGAAACCAGTAAAGACATCGTTCGGGAGTGTAGATGAGGCTATATACACAGTAAGGTATATAATTTGGAATAGTACATTTGTACTAGATTAATATATATATATATATATATATATATAATTACGTTAAAATATTGAGAAATATTTGATATGCAATGTTATCCAAACACTTAATTTCTGATCCCGATATTCACCGGTCTGGTATTATGTGACACAAACCACAGTATGTGTATGAGATTCATTTAATAAGCTGCAATGCTGCCATCTAGTGGCCTTTACGTGAAATAAAGTCATTTATCCCCATTACGGTGTTTGGGCACACATCGTTTAATTGCATTATTAGGTTTTCATTATTGCAAGAAAAACTGATAATGTTTTGTGCTGCTGTTACATAATATTCTGATAGCCAGTAATATCATTCAGCTGATATTATCGGACATCCTTAACATTCATCGATTCGCTAATAAAACAAATTATTTGCATTTCAGAGACAACAACCAAGACTAATGCACCATTCATGCTTTGTTGATCGGCTGTGTTAAACAGCCACGTAAGAAAACAGACCCGATCATGTCTGCGCTCACGCCATTGTTCAATAATACCGGAAACCGAGAGAGTGAGTGAAGAAGAAACACTTCACTTCACACTCCACCACTCACAGAGACAGTTCACTCAGCACGACAGCAGAGTGAGGGGCTGCCAGTGACAGTTGGTGCCATCACTGCCGCTGGCTGTCGGCCACAGGGCTTTAAACCCACCACCCTCTCACAGCAGGGAACCAGAGGAGCTGTTTATCTGACTAACTCCGTGCCTGCCAGCAGCGCCCTCCCCCACACCTGCTACGTGCTAGTGACAGACAGTGCTCCGTACAACAGTGCAGTGCCCTTTCTGACTGCCCCCCACCAGCTTAACATTCACCACAAAGCTCTCCTCAGCCCACCCATTGTCTCTCACACTGTAGCTGCTGCTCCACCTGTCCTGTCAGGTCCACTTCAACCATATGTCACTGAAAACCTCCGCCTGGTTGAAGCGGTAAGTCTGATGGATTCAGTCAAACGGGTCCAGAGACTCTTGGTCTGAGATTTGACATGTTGTGGGAGTAAAGAATAACAACGTCACCAGGTATTGTTAAAAAACTTCAAAATAATATTCCAAAATCAATGTCCTTTGACGTGTTATTCCAGAACGACTCCTACAGGTGATGTGAACAAATCAGAATTCTAACCAGTGCTAGTTCCATCATAACTTTGACCAACAATCATCTATCTGCACTAGTGATCTCATGCAACTCCATATAAAGTCATGCACACATCAAACTCGAGGCTTGAGGGCCACATCAGGTCATCAAGTTATTTTAAATGGCCCACTGGCCCCTAATTGGTTAATAAACTCATATCATCTAAAATATATACATTCATGAAAATATAATTTATTTTTATGAATTAACCTGTCATTAGTCTTGTTCCATGCGCCCCCTGGAGGGTTGAGGGAAGTGGTTGTTATTTATTAATATGTCATTGAAGGGAATCATATGGCTGCCATGGCCTTTGGTGAACATGATTTTAATGCAAACATAATTTAGAAGCAGGAGAATGTAGGAAAAGAAAAAATCTACCGTGTACAGCAGTGGTGCTCAACCACTGGGCCAGGGATCAGTACTGGTTCACGGGTGAATTGGTGTTGGACTTCAGAGGAATAATGTTTCCTTTTGGTCTGATCTGGCTATCACTTCCATTTGATCCATATCCATATCAACAAAAGAACTGACCAATAGAATGGCTAGGATTCCATCATCAATAATGCAACTATATTTGATTAGGAAATATTTTCTCAGTGACGACAACAACAATAAACTCAAAATGATGCAGATTCATTGATGCAAGATTCTAACTTTTTATACCGGCCTGGTAGGAGAAAATTATAGGCTGGGTGCACTTGGAAAAACCCCTGTTGTGTGCATGCACAGTTAATTTGGGTAGGAAGATTTTATAGGTAGGAAAATATTTCAGAACACCAGAAATGTTATTTTATGAAGGGGTATTTATCTGCCACGACTTACCAACCGGTCCGTGAAAATAGTACAAGACATTTAACCAGTCCATGGGGTATAAAAGGTTGGGGACCACTAGTGTACGGGACAGAGACAAAACAATGTCCTGATCCTCACAGAATGTAAAAACATCATTATCATCACAATAATAACCACAGTAACAATCACTTTCATCAACCACACACAGGGCCTGGGTGTGAGTGCAGTTCAGGTGGTCCGGTCCAGATCGTCCTTATTAACCCCAGACTCAGATCCGTCTCCTGCAGAGACATCGCCATCAGGATAAAATGACTCGGCCCTGGATGGTCCTTGGTTACCTGGGTGACGGAGGACTGTGACTCTGATCCTCTATTTCTGACGTCACTCGCACACGACAGGTTCTTTGAACCGTGTATTTACAGCTACTCCCTTTGTTCAGAGATGAAGAGTACGAACTGATCTAATACTTGATGATCTAAAGTACTTAAAATATGTAGTTACTGTATTTATGTAGTTAGAGACTGTAAGAATAGAGATGGTAGGAAGATATTTGGAGCAAGTTAGTATATGCTCACATTTAGGTAGGTACAAAAACTGTATTGTATCAGGTATTTCATCTCATTTCCTGATTTTTATTTTTTCTTTTTTTTTAAAAGCAACTATATTTTAAGTAGGTAATATAAAAATATATATTTTTAGGACTTTTGTCCCTGGGCAAACTATGGCTCGGGGATTGAATATGGTCCATTTGGTTTTTTATTCGGGCCCATCATGTAAGAACATGTTTATTATAATTTTCCCAGCAATAAGTATTTTTCCTAAATAGATAAATAATATATATATATATATATATATACTGTGTATCTTAGTTCGTACAAGCGCTCCATCTATTTGCCTCAGCCTCCCCCTTTCCAACTCAAGTGCTTCTTCCTGGAGTTTCAAACCCCCCACCCTCATTGTGTACCATTCATATGTGTTGCTGTTTGCACTGTTGCACTGATGACTTGCCATTAAATGTCTATTCATTTTATTTTCCACCTTTCTTTACTTCTGCCAGCGTCTGTATTCAATCAAAATCTATTCTTTTTCATTATATGTATCTTACACACTGGGATCAGAAAGAGAAGCTTGATTTTCCTCAGATGGTCGACACTGAACACTGTTCCAGGCCACAGTTACTACACAGAGTAATGATCAGCATCATTCATCAGGAGCAACCATGTGTCCAATCATACACAGCCATGCTTGTGAGTGTCTGTCTCTGCTGACCTGGTGCTTCTCTCCTCTCTCTCTCTCTCTTTCCCACCCCCACTCCACTGTGCAGACACAGGGTTGCTTAGCAACCACAGAGCAGCCTATCGTGAACACACACTTGTTCATGCACACACAGGGAAAACCCTGGAATTCTGAAAAGGGAAGATAATGTACTCCCTCTCCTCCATCACGCTCTCTGACCTCCTCCATGTGAAGAGAAGCAGCAGCAGTGTCATCCCACTGAGCCACACACTGACATGTGATATTTCACCTGATCAATACTTTATTGATATTCTACATCCTGGTATTGATTAGTTATTACCAGTCAAACATTCCTGGTGTGGGTTCATATACACACAATATATATATCAATATGAGACCGTATACCTACATATACAATGTGTGTGTGTATAAGTGTATCTATGGTGTTTTTATTGGTTGTTACGCCTGCTTTGAAAGACAAAAGCAAAGGTTCGATTCCCAGCTTGCTTGACATTGTCAGTCCTACTCTGGACGTCTTTTTATGGATAAATGTATAAATGTTCAGTATTTTCTGGTTCACTTATGAACCTTATTCTTTTTCATAATCATCGTTTCATCAGTGCACCTCAGAAAGATGGTCAAAATGTTTAAGTGTGACTTAAATAAGATAAGATACAAAGTCCAACTGTCTCCTACCTGGTAGCTCCATCTCTAGGATCATTCTTCTACCAATGTATGCACCGTCCCTCCTCTGAACATGTCCAAACCATCTCAATCTGTCTTCTCTAGCTTTTTCTCCAAACCTTCCTGTCTGTGTTGTCCCTTTAATCACCTCATTCCTGATCCTGTCCATCCAGACTATCTGACCTAATGCACATTATAATCCAGCGTAAATGTGACAAAACACGGTGGTGGTGTCGCATTAGTGGTTCAGTGGTTGAATTCTCGCCTGCCACGTGGGAGGCCCGGATTCGATTCCCGGCTTGTCTGGGGAGCAGTAAGGAACCACAATGATCGGAGGGTTTCAGGTTCAAATCCACCAGCTGTCAACTGTAGTGATGGGTTAAATGCAGACGTGGTGTTTGTCTCAATCATATGGACTTTGCTTTCCTTGCGTCTTCCAAAAGTAGACCGTTCATTGACATTGGATATTTATGGTCCAAAAATGTGTTAGATGTAAACAGAGATTGTAATCACACAGTTTAGGATCAATAGTTTTAGAAAGATTTCACTAACATTTCTACATCTTTGACTCAGGTTAATATTTTACAATTCTCTTTGTTGGATTTTAGTGCGAGACGAGGGGACACGGGGGGGGGGGGCATGTAAAAAAGCTGCAGCGTCTGCTGCTGCTACACATATAGGAACCGTTTAAATACCATCTGCAGATGATGGATCAACTCATTCCCTTGAGCAGCGCAGAGCAATGTAATCTCCTAAAGGCTGGTTTCTACAGTAAGGCCCCCCCCCACTCCTCCTCACCGTGAAACTGCAGCCCTGGGGAGGGTTAGGACTGGGTGGATTACGATAAGCCTCGGAGCAACAGCGAGTCTAGGCAAACACACACTCACACACACAAGGGTGGATGATAAGTGTGTGCATGTAAATGTGGCCATAAAACACAGGAAAATGGAAGAAAGGGGACGGCGGGGACATAAAAATAAATTGCACACAACACGCAGGGCTTTGGTGTGACTGATGCCACAGCGGGGCTCCATTCTTCTTCTCCTGTTACACACATGTGTGACATGTTGGTAAAGGAGCCTGAAGTCACTCGGGGACACTTAAACTTCTGCTGGATTATGGGAAGGTGATGGAATGACTCTGGGCCTGGGGCAGGGAGGTGGCAGGAGGCAGAGTGAGGGGTTTATTTATTTAATGCCAATTAAAGCTGCAGCCTCCAGGGCAGAGAGACATTAACTGAAACAATAAAGGTGACAATAAAGGTGAAAATCCCAGTATGGACTGATTGCGGCTGGTGGCTAACAGAGGTGAGGACATGTGGAGGTAATTGTGGGACTAAACTGAATGGTTTTAGTTTGTTGTAAATAAAATCATCCTAAATGGCCTGTAGATGCTTTACTTTAGGACCAATGTCATGTAACATGTCAACATGCACTACAAAGTAGAATGTTCTCAGTTATACAGGTCGAAAAATTCAACCTACTGTATTTTCACCACTATAGGGCGCACATTAAAGTCTTAGATTTTCTTCAAATATAGTGCAGTGCGACCTGTGTGTGTTGTTGTAAGGCGGACATAGTAGAGAACACCATGAGAACTTTAAAGGGGGAATTGTGGGTGTGTGTGTGTGTGTTAAATATAATAATGGCACACATAACTGAGACTGAGCTTTTTAGTACGGTGCGCCTTACGGTTGTGAAAGTACGGTAGTGGTCTGTGTTTTTCTGGACTGCAGTGAAGGATTGCCAAATGGACCTTCTAAATATCTGCCACCAAGATTTCACCCTGCAGTGGATTCTGGATTCTGTGCCGGTGCAGCTGTGATCAGCTCCACCCGCCCCAGGGACCTTTACCAGGTCAAGGCAGGGGAATATGGATGGATGTTGTGTTTGTGCTTCACATGAAGTCACAGCAGCAGCAGCAGCAGCAGCAGCAGCAGTGTTTGGTCGATCCAGAATGGTTCACTGTTCCATTGTTACATGTGTCCCGGTGGACAAAAGGCAATTAGGAACAAACAGAGACCTGTGTTCATACAAACATAGACACAGTAGAGGTTGGAAGTACTGTATGAGTGACCTGAGTCACCTTCAGACCTGAGATGTATTAATGAATCCATCCATCTACCTGTCTGTCTTTATATCTGTTTTTCCACTTATTTAACCCATTATCTATCTATCTATCTATCTAACCATATACCTGTCTGTCTGTCCGTTCGTCCATTTACCTATCTGCCTATGTAACCATATATCCATCTATCTATCTACCTGTCTGTCTATCTATCTATCCATCCATTTACATATCAAACAATAATAAATAATAATATATATGTAAATATATTTAACAATTTATTTCTGATATGAAGGACAAAACACTGCCCATCGATGAACACAACTCAATAATACGTCGAGTAATTTGTGAAAGCCTAGGTATGTCTACAGTGCCCTCTAGTGCCCAACAAAGCACGTTGCAATTTTCCTCCGGGTTTTAAAGTGGAGGCCACTGCTTCAGACGTGAGACGGTCACACAACATCTGCTGTAATTACTATACCGCAAACAGGTAACATTATTAAGTCGATTTTGTGTACCAGTCTCTCCTGTCATGACGTATTTTTTTCGTAAACGAAAAAAGTAAAAAAATAAAAGCCACAAACAGAGCAGAATTTAAAAAAATCCTCTCGGAATATAGATAATAGGTGGCAGACATTGAGTTGTATATTATGTATTTTTCTATTAAAAAACAAATGAAACTAAAAAGATGGGTATTTTTACACGACAACATTTATTTTTGTAACAGTGTACCTTGACTCACAGGCAGTAGATCAGCACAGATTGGAAGGAAGAGCTGTGTCATTCTGTGTGTAGATACCTTTCATAAAACTAATGTACAAATGATGACGCATTCATAATACATTTTGTGCAATGATTGTCCAGTGACGAGGAAGAAAACTGTCATCTCATGGAAATAAACATTTTTCATCTCTTTTTATTAAATAAAATTAAATAAGGAAAGAACACTCCCTCAGTGGAACCCTATTTTTCACAGATAATCACTGTTAATACCTCACTGACTACTTAATGTAGAGGATAATTCACTTAAATACCTCACGTTGAAATATTACTTAAATAATTTGGTATTTCAGGTCATCAGGATCTTATCACTGGTTTAGTCTTGTATAGATAAAGTGCAGATGAACAATCTTGACACAGGTTTCTTAAATAGGACCAGGGCCGATGTCCGCGTCCTGCTGGTCCTCCATGTAATAAGGATCTCCTTGATGGACCCTGTGATTGTGGACCCTCAGGTTTCCCCTGTGAGCAAACCTTTTCCCACACTCTGTGCAGGAAAAGGGCCTCTTGCCCATGTGAACGTCTCGCTGGTGAGCTCTTAAGTTTCCGCTCCGGGCAAAACGTTTACCGCACTGGGCGCAGGCGAACGGGCGCTCTCCTGTGTGCGTGCGAGTGTGGACCGTGAGCTCAGACGGGGTGAGGAAGCTCTTGTCGCAGAACTGACAGGGATGCAATCTGACACCCGTGTGGCGTAAAAGGTGTCGGCGCTGGTGGGAGGGGTAGGTGAAACACTTGGTGCAGTAGGGGCAGGTGTAGGGTCGTCCATTTCCCCCGCCGCCCCCTGGTGGGTGAGCGAGGGAGTTTGTGTGCCTCGCTGTGTGCAGCTGAGAATTTGACTGCGGTCTCAGAGGGTCTCTGAGGCCCAGTGACATGACACGTCGGGTGTTGCTGGTGCTGGCCCTCCCGCCTCGGTCATCTCGGGGTCTCCACTGTGAGTGTGTCTGTGACTGATCTTGTCTGTCCTCTGTCTGTCCAAGGTCCTGCACCTGGCCCTGCACTGAGTTCTGATTCACGTTCTGGTTCTCAGGTTCCTGGTCCAAGAAAGGGAAAGTGTTATCATCGTCCTCGTTGCTGGTCTCCTCAGAACCAAAACCACTTTGGAAGCACGGGGTGTCCGCGTCAGTAGCGCTGTTTCCATCCGTCTGCAGAGTCTTCAGACCACGGCCGGCCTCTAAACCTGGCAACCAATCCCTTGGTTGAGTTAAACCAGTGTCAGGACTGGAGGAGCAATGTCCACTCTGAGAGATTGAAAGAAATGAGGTGGAGGTTTGGTCCTGAGAGGGTCTGTGGTCCACACTGTGACCTTCACCCCAGTGAGACACTAGTGACAAAAAAAATCGAAAATCATAAACTTTTTTTCAAAGTTACGCAACTTTAAAAAAGAGTAAATTCCTACTTTTAGCCTTGGAATCCAAGCGGCTTTGGTCTTGTGTAGAAAGGCCTCCGTCTAAAGCATGGGGTGGAACAGATAGTGAAGGACGGGTCCCAGCCTGCTGTGAAGGACGAGTAAAAGTCCATATCATATAACAACAACAGTGACTTGTTGCAGGATTTTCAAAATAAATCCTCACCTATTGAAAGCACGTTGCAAACATGAAATAAAGTGAACAGAGGAGAAGAGTCTGACCTCAGGTTTGACTGAAGCTCCATCTTGACCCGTGACCTCCATTTTCAGCCCAACCTGGTTCTGACTGAAACATTCTTCTATACCTGAGGGGGAGGAGACATCCTTCAGTCCTTGAGAAGGAATATAAATATGTGGGAATTTGTTGTCAGACAATGGTTCAAAATATAAGCATTTGAAAAATTCTGTCTCATACTTCCTTTATTTCTTGATGAAAGATAAAAAAAAAACACAATTTAGTATAAAATTTACATTTTCTTTAATGCGGCGATGAATGAAATCACCTGGAAACTCGATGAAGCAAAATAATTACCATATTTTCTGGCACTGACAGATTATCAAGGATTACTAGGAGGAAATACACAAAGCAGTTCAGGAAATCTTTGGGAATCACGTGTCTCTAGAGAATAAAGTTCTATTCTTTGGACCCATCCCGGAAGGATGGTCAAGGGGCGATAAATATTTATTCAATATTTTACTACTGGCAGGAAAAAAGACTCTGACTAGAAGATGGCTCTCACTTGAGACTCCAACATGTGGATGGACCCCACAATGGAAATATACAAAATAAACTCCCTAAAAGTTCATGTTTTTTTCTGGTTTTGCTGTGTTTCTGTTGTATTTCAGTTGTGTGTATTTTTATTTTTTATATTTTTTTTCTTTTTTTCCTATTACTAGGTTTAGTGACACTAGGAATAGGTAGAAGACATGAGGCACAGCTGCAGGTGGAGGAGTTAAAGATGTTGAGATACTTCTTTAGGAGAGACAAGGATGGACAGGATCAGGAATGGAATGATTAGAGGGACAGCACAGACTGGAAGGTTTGGGGAAAAGCTAGAGAAGATAGATTGAGATGGTTTGGACATGTTCAGAGGGGGGACAGTGGATACATTGGTAGAAGAATGAACCTAGAGATGGAGCTACCAGGTAGGAGACAAAGAGGAGATTGATGGATGCAGTGATGGAGGACATGGAGATAGTTGGAGTCAGAGTAGAAGATACAGAGGACAAGGGGAAATGGGGACATTCATGCTAATAATGTGTAATAATAAAAGTATTGTATTTGTTGTAAATGCAACTGAATATAAATAAAAAAGTAAATACAGTAAATAAAAAATAATCAGTTGGTGGATTCGAACCTGGAACCCCAGCCTACTTTATCCACTAAGCCACCACTGCCCCAAGAGAGTAGGACTACGTCTGGACAGGTGTAGGTCAGATGGGACATTTCATTGTAATAGGAAATCATACCTGGTGTTGGGGCGGTGAGTTGCCTCAAATTGTCGCCTCGCTCTTCTGACGTCACCTCTCCTTCACTTGTCTTCGTCTTCTGCTTCTTCTCCACCTTCACCAGTTTGTCTCGGAGGACACAGATCTCCTCGGTTTTCTGCACCAGCTCCGCCTGTTGCTCACACAGGCTGCTCTCAAAGATCTTCGCGATCTCACAGACGGCGGCGGCCAACAGGGAGTCCATGACGGTCGCCAACTGAGCGTGGAACGCGCTCCTCACCGACTCCATGGTCCTGGATTTGACCAACGTAGTCTGGTCTACGTCGGTGATGGTTGAACGCTGGTCGTTTTTATGCGTAGACTCCAGAGGGACGATGATGTTACGAAGGAGGATGATAAAAAAATGGCGGTGCAAGAAATGTGAAAAGATACTGCCGTCGCAAAGAAAGCGTGAAGAGCATGAGCTCATGTGTTGGCGTTAATAGTCTCTAAAGAACTTCTATAAAGACTCAAAGATTGGTTGTTTAAAACTGATATTATCTAATGTTTTAATGATATATATGTTCATATATATTCATAGATATAAGATGTGTATAAGAGACAGAGTTAGCCTTACCTGGGACCGACGTTCGATCAAACTGTTGCGACTCAAAACCAGCGGTAATAACATCACAACCCGGTTTCCTGTTTACAGCAGGGTGTTCTATGAAACCTGTTCTAAAATGACAAGCGTTGACTCCATTTTAATCAACGTAAATTCACCATAACGCTTTCATATTGTTGTTGTTTTTCCTCCCGTTAGCAGGTTGGTTTCACTGACGAGGGCACGTCACAAGTCTCGCGATAAGAAATGCCAACCCCGTGCCTGCGACGAGACCAACAAATAAACCCAAACAAACAAAACAGCCACTGTGTGGTAGATAAAATGTACTACATCAACTCTAATTTTTCAACTTTATATATCTGTAATGCCAAATCATAACAACCAAAACACTTTACAAACAATTATGTATAATAAACAACATCCAGTAAACGGGAAATTACCCCCTGCCCTTATAGCCCCTCACACCAGAACGACTCCCAAAAAAGAGAGACTGTGGGGACATGAGGTGCTCTGACTCCAACTACCTCCATGTCCTCCCTCAATGCATCCATCAATCTCCTCTTTGTCTCCTACCTGGTAGCTCCATCTCTAGGATCATTCTTCTACCAATGTATCTGTCCCTCCCCTGAACATGTCCAAACCATCTCAGTCAGTCTTCTCTAGCTTTTTCTCCAAACCGTCCTGTCTCTGTTGTCATTCCTGATCCTGTCCATCCTTGTCTCCCCTATAGAAAATCATAAACTCTTACTTAATTTACATACTACGCTACAATAAATCATTTTTGAGCATGTTGATAAGTGAAAAAAAGTCCACAAATCTGCCCATTTTTTCTTCTCCACTTCACGTGAATAAAAAAGTATAAGTAATAGAATAAAATACTTCTTTATTCATGTCATTGAACATTAAAAAGTCCCCAAATCTTTTTAACATAAGGAAAATGAACATACAAATATGAAGAGAATTATATATATATATTTACACAGTATATCTATGAATATATATGAACATATATATCATTAAAACATTAGATAATATCAGTTTTAAACAACCAATCTTTGAGTCTTTATGGAAGTTCTTCAGAGACTATTAACGCCAACACATGAGCTCATGCTCTTCACGCTTTCTTTGCGACGGCAGTATCTTTTCACATTTCTTGCACCGCCATTTTTTATCATCATCGTGCCATTTTCTGGCATGCAGGTATCTTTGTTGAACAGTACGAAAGGTTTCCTGGCACAGTGTGCACTTGATAGGCTTCTCTCCCGTGTGGACGCGCAGGTGTTCCACCATGAAGAACCTTCTTCTGCACACCTTCTGACAAATGTGGCAGATAAGATCTGCAATACTACGTTCGACTACGGTTTCATGACTGATGGTGGAGACTTCATCCATACTTGGTTCCTTTTTAACACTGGTAGAACATGGGGCTAGATTTTCGCCCTCACTTGGACAAGATGCATCAACTCCATTACTTCGAATGTCTTCTGCAGACCTGGTCCAGGAGATGTTGCTATTCAACGCTTTTTTATGACTAGATGACTTACGGGGTTTGTGCTTCTTCTTTAGAATCAGCTCTTCTCTGGGCTGTGATGCAACTTTGTTCTTTCTACGGAGCTCTACGGTGCTGATGTGTTCCTCCTTCTTTGTCAACCTTCTCCTTAATTTTTTATACTTGGCATCATGAGCTTCAGGACTGATCTGAGATGATAGCTTCTTCTTTTGTCTTTTTTCTTCAGTGGGTTTGGTGATTTTACCGTCCTTTTTTCTTCTCTTTACTTGTTGTTCTTCTGTTGTTCTTTCTTTTTTTCTGCGTCTTCTTCTGTGAAACACTGTGTCTAATTGGTCGAAACATTCCAGGTCTCTGAGCAAATATGTGATGTCGCCTCTACTACGTCTTTTCCTTTTACCAAGATTTGGTAGAGTGTTGTCTTTAGTGACATCTGTTTTATTTCTGAAGGAACCTGTGAAAGAAAGCATTCCATAAAACTTAACAAAATTCCTTTAAATGTTCTGCTCTTTTTGCTTTTAAAGCAGAGAGAAAACAACTTTATTTTGCAGTACTAGTAGGTGAAACCGCAGCCAACACACTGTATAATATTCTTCCTTCCCTTTCTTCTAATGTCCTACTTAATTTAGAAAATGTGTTTTTGATGCAATTTTTGCAATATTGATTCATTATAATTAATCAAATTACTCCAACAATACTAAATATATACAGAAAACTCACTTGTGGTTGATCTTGTGACACGTCCCGTTTTCTCAGAGGAATCTAAGGCTTGGCTTGATTTCTGAAACAGACAGTGTCAGTCACAAGACCAACTCAGTGATGGTCACTTGACTGCGCAAAAGTAAGTAATATGTGTGGAGTATTTGTATTAAAATGAATCAGTCTGATCAATTAGGGCTCCTGGACGAAGAAAGAACAGATCAACTATAGTGTATATAATAATACTGTACAGGAATCAAAATAATTAATCTTAATCACTAAACAAACATTATTTTACCTCTTTATTCTGAAAGTATGCTACACCAGGATATTACACACCTTCCTCCTAACGCGCGGAATGCGGGGAAGCGTTATCAACACCTTCCTGAGGTCTTCACTGGGACAAACGTCTTCATCTTGGATGAGTGAGCTCTCATCACTCAAAGGACAACACCAGTCTTCAGGTACTAGAACAAGGTCAACGTTGGTAAACAGTACAAATAGTGTAATAAGAGGTTAAGTCACATTAGGAAGCAGAACATTGTCAACATTTTACCTTTAAAGTCCACCTCAGGGACATCTGTTGTTGGACCAGCCAGTTCCACAGAAACTTCTGGCAACTTATTAGTCCCACTTATCAGACCTGCGCTCTTTTCTTCTGCACCTTTTTCTACCTCGTGTTCCTTCAGCTTGAGTTCCGCAGCCTGTAGTTTCACTGTGAGCCGCACAACTTCTTCACTTTTCTGCCCCAGTTCCATCTGATGCCGATGTAGGCTTTCTTCAAAGATAACAATGATGTCACACACAGCTTTCCTCATGGTTGCTTCCAAAGTTGAAGTCAACTTGGCACCGAAGTCTTTCGCCAGAGAGTCCGACATCCTTGTGAATGGCCCCTTTTTTCTGTTTAGATGGATTTTTCTTGAATATAGTCCTTTTGAATTTGATTTAGTTTTAACATAAAAAAAATGCCAAATTTGCTTTTTTAGGGGTCTAAGGGTAAAATCACAACAAATATTATTTAGAAAAACACTTTTACAGGTCATTACATATTAATTTGGCCAGTAAATTAATTATATAAAATGCTATTTTCATCCAGTCATGACAAACGGCACATTTTACGAAATCTTGCCTTTCATTAGTGTGTCAGAACACTTGCTGGAACACAATTTTGTAAGCCAAATAAAGTTTTTTTTTAATAGTTTTATGTGAATAATTAAAAAACATTTATTCGTTAAAACAGTTACCAAGTTACAATATCGCCTTCATCGAATAGGTTTGTGGCCGTTAGCAACAAACTGAAAAATGCAAAATAGATGGGATTAAAAATATTTTAACTTTGCCATGAAAATGAGCCACAGCAAAATTCAATACAGACCTATTTTTTTTTTTTCTGCCGGTTAATGTTTTCCAGCTTTAACAGGTATCCAGGAACGTGAGGGGTAGTTGTAAATGTCCTCCAGTTTCCCACATTTAGCTGTTAAAACCGTTTACATACCTAGTTACCTTGCCACCATTTTTTAACCCGCCGCACGTAAGGGGGCGGGGCGCATTAGAGCGTCGTTATCGGCGTTCACTTCCGCTTCCGTCTTCTTCGGAATTGTACAATGTAATTTAATAAACATACCACATTTACAGATAATAAAAATAACAATAATAATAATACATTTTATTTATAATGTACTAGATACATTTCTAGATGTATATATTAGATTTGTAGTTAATCTGTGTTTGTTTTTTATACATCATAATCTTATATCTTTATCTGCGTTTGTTTCCTATATGTTTATAAGACATTTACAGAGATAACAGCCCTCCGTTTATCCATCCAGCACATTTGTATAAAGTTCATGTTTACAGACATCCTGTATTAGAATGTTATTCTGTAAATGCATTGACAGAATAACTGTTAAAAGTCAGTTGAAATCAATTTAAAAAGACCTGCTTAAAAACAAAAAAATGGCAGTGTCAAAAATTGTTGTTTAGTTTGATAAGACACTATTACCTGAACAATACCTACCTTTCTGTGTTTCTTCTCTCTATGCCAGGGGTGTCAACACTTTTTTGTCTTGTGAGCTTCTTTTCAAATGACCAGGCTGAAGTGATCTACCTAGATTGAAAACTCTAAATAAATGTACCTATATATACTGGATATCTTACTCTCTACATTAACATATAGCATATCTTACTCTCTACATTAACATATAGCATAAGTGGAATACTTAATACATATATTAGTCTCTCACTTACATCTCTAGTTTTTATTACTATTATTTTATCTTATTGCTCAGGATCCACCATCACTCCTTTGGAGATCTACTGGTAGATTCTGATCTACAACCTCCATCTTTAACACTTTGAATATCTCTTCTTGAGGCTTCATAATTACAATCTCAAGTCCTGACATGAGAAAAAAATGGTCATAAAATGGTTTTCCACCGCAATTACGCGACTACCGAAAGAATGCACTGTGCTGTGTTTGTAAAAGTCGACAAATTAATATAATGTTTTGTTTTTTTTTTACTTTATTGGATTCAAGGTTGATAAGACATAGTGCAGACATACTTGGGTTTTCTTCCAAGTACTTTAAGGACAATTCTACAGTGTGGATCAATAGATGATCAAGTCTTTACATTTCCTTCTATAAGAGCTATATACCTGTAATCATGAGGAAAATACCGGAATGGTTTTACAATTTCCAATGAGAGATGCTTCATCTTAAGCAAAGGTCTTGTTGTTCCAGCCCACATTGGCTGGATTCATGTCAACGAAGTTACAGTATATTCTGGAAAACAAACACAGGAGGATAAAATTATTAGATTTACATTAACACAGAGAAATGTGAGTCATGAGGGAAGCAAGTTTGTGTTTTACCTGTCTGGTGAAATTCCCAAGTGTTTGTTGAGTAGTTCACATATGAGTTTGGAATATTTCTTGTTGTTAGCTCCACTGATCATGCCAATGCTATGGAGGGAGCAGAGAGCGCAGGGGTCACCTTTTCCTCCAAACATCATCATTTGGTCGGGGTTGATGTGCACAGCGATGTACTGGAGTTCAACAAAAGATCCAAATACATCATATATTGTATTAAGACAATGGAAAGTTGGTCTTTTGTACTTTTGAAAGGCAGTAGCAGTGTGGTGTATGTACTATAAAGTCAGCTCTAACAACTGGAATTCTAATATTGAAATATAAACAAAACATATACAAAACAAATGAACACGCACATAAAGTGGGGCTGCAATTCATTGTCAGTCACTCAAAAAACATTAAAACTTATCCTAAAGACAACGAATTACATAGGTATGTATGCAACCAGCAGTTTTGTCAAAACAGATTCCAGTCAAATTGTCTGTGTTATAATTGAATGTCGGTCTTGTCACAGAAAATAATTGTATGTACAGTTGTATGAACATGAAGGTAAAAAAAATACTGTGCACAAATGCAAATTGTGTTTCTGGTATTGACCACATTTGAAAAACATTTCTTCACATTCTTCAGATAAAATAGGGACGGCATTGTGTACCAAACAAAAATAACCCACCTCAGAGCACGGCTTATTACATAACAACCAGTTTAAAGCCAATACTGGCCAATTGACACAAGCTGAGACAATATGTTACAGTATGAGAAAGATTTTGAATATAATTCTCAAAGGTTGAATATTCTGTTACTCAAAAGTTAAGACTTATGAATATTGATTAATTAATTAATTTGTAATATCAATTTCTGTAAAATACAATATTTACTGTTACCTTTGATTTTTTTGTGATTAAAGGTCAAATTTAGATTGAGATCAGTCTAAGCTTACATAATTTGCATTAAAAATATTTTCTATCAATTTAGGAATCCTCTTCTGAGACATTTCTTATTTTCAATTTACCACCTTACATCCGTTTCAGTAACCCCCAATCTAACATGACAAATCCTTTTCCGTGTGCTATTAATAATTTTTCATGTAGACTGTCATTATTCTTGTAAAACAGATTTTATCATAATTAATTGAACTGATTAGGCCCCGGGGTTTCGAACTGTTTAAATGTTTTTTCGTTTAATTTTCCTTTTTTTTGACCAAGGCTCACTTGTATCACCTTAAGAGTGCGAGACATGTTTAATATAGCTGTTTTGACAATCTATCAAAGGGTTTCAGATCAGTATCAGTTATTATTGTGCAGTGTAATATTGGTGGCAGTCCTGGAGACCGCTGCCCTTTTGACCCCTCAATAGATAAGCAAACGAGGATAAATGAATGAGTTATTATTGTGATGCAAAATTACTTAAGCCATTGACTATCAGTCAGCATCAAGGATAAAGCCTATATTTAAGAAATTTAACCTCAAACTTCCGCGGCATTTTTGTTGTATGGTGTAATATTACCTTTGTAAGTCGCTATGGATAAAAGTGTCTGCTGCAAATTTTACATTTGAAACTCACAGGGTTACCAAGAACACTTCCCATTACATGTGTTCTGCAACACAACTGTAACATACATTTAAGACCAAAACTTATCAACTTTAAAGTCTTTTTCAACACGTCATACGAATCTTCTCTTTTCGGCTTGTCCCTTATTCAGGGGGTCACCACAGAGATTTGACGTTTTCCATCTCACCTTGAATCTTCTGCTCTAACTAGCTGTATGTCCTCCATAACTGCATCCACAAAGGAGACATATTTTACCCATCACCAAAGTGGGGACAGTTAACAACAAGGTTAATTCTGACTTAAGGATTACAGTCCACTTTGTGTGTCATTCCATTCCCAACAGGCTTCCGTGCGCAAATGGATAAACACACAATTGAAAACAAACAAAAAAGCATTTTATAAAGTAACCCATTTATTAATTCAACATTAGGGGCGAGCCTGGCCTACCTGTGCAGGTTTGCCCATAGCTTTAGCCAGTTCCTCTGTAGCCTCGGACAGAAGCTCCGCTGGAACTTCACTCTTGGCCACGTTGGTGCTTACAACAAACATAGGCATGGTGACCGCTTTAGAGGGCTCCTTCTCACTGAAACAGGTATGGACAGTCTCCCAATAGAAACGACCAGCAGTAAAATATCGTCATTCGCGTCTGAGACCGAGACCGGAAGTAAGGAGAACGAACTTTCTTGCTCGTTTCCCTAGTAACGATGTTATAAAACGCCACAGCGCCCCAAGTCAATCTCGCTTTTATTTAATATGACTTTTATTACTAGATTTATAAGAGAAGACCCCTGTTACAAAAATGTTCAATTGAAAAATGATGTTAGTTCAAATAATAATATACTTTAAAAATTAATTGAATATTGGGTAAATTCCCAATGCGATCCTTTTTTTAAGGTGCGGCTGCTCTTGAGTGTGGAGTTATTACGGTAATGTACATGCGCAGTAAGGTCGAGCAAATCAAGTTGTGCTGAAGGAGGAGAGAAGGAAAACAGTGGCAAGGAAAGACAGAGCGAGAGAGGGGGAGAGGGAGAGGGAGAGCGGCGAGAAGTTCGATGTTTTTTGCCTTTGACGCCGTTTCTGTGCGCTCAACAACACCGATCGGGATCATCCGTGATCCGTGGAATCACAGTCTGACGGCGGCTTCTCACAATCGGTACGTATCCAGCGCTAAATTAGCCGGTCTGCTAGCACAGGGAAGGAGGTTTGCAGGCGGCTGCTCTTCCTCAGCTTCGACACAGCTGACTGTTGGGCCATAATGTAAAGTTACTAACAAACTCACATTTACCTCGCAGAGTATTTGAGTATCCACAAAACTCACAGCAGCGTCGGTGCGTGTTCTTTAAATAACCCGCTGTGTGTACTTTCCAATCGAATGTTACTACGGCTGCTTTGACCATTCGAAAACAACAATGTAATTCACACAGTGAACCCGGTTAACGAGCTGACTTGACTGTGGGCAAGTCAAGTGAACTTGACTTGACTGGTGTGACTTGAAGATCGACCTTTTACATCGATCTGTCCACGAGAAACTGTGTTTGATTGTCATTTATTGAATAAAGTGACTCATTATCACCTTCAGTTTCAGGGGCCACCATGATGATGGAGGAGTCTGTGACGACGTTCGAGACTCATCTGACTGCTGTCATGGACAGTTTGATCCGAGCCTCAGTCTGCGAGATCACCAAACTCTTTCAGGAGACGGTGAAGGACTACCTGGTGGAGATGTCCCTCAACAGGAAGGAGAACGAGGCTCTGAAGCTGCGCCTCAGGCTCACGGAGGGCAAACTGAGGACCGAGCGCATGTATGGGGTGGGCTGGGCTTCCCACCGCCGCAACGCCGGGCTGGCGAAGGCTGCAGCTGCTGAGGAGGAAGAGGGGACCAGACCCAGACCCAGGCACAAGCGGAAAGTTGGGGTGACCCGTAAGTATTGGTCTGATGGTTGTTTTTCTCCCATGCAGGACAGCTACGCCACCTTCAGACAGTGGTGTGAATTTAAAAGGCTGCTGTTGCTGCTGCTGAATCACATCTGACTGAACATCATCCTCCATCTGTGCCTCAGGATTTTCAAAATGAAAAACAGTGCTTGTAGTCAGGGCTTATGTGTAGACGCACTTGTTTTGTTGGAAACCATCTGGCAAGAGCTGATTTCTCCCTCCCTTCCTCCTTGCCTTCCTCCCTCTCTGCCTCCCTCCCTCCCTGCCTCCCTCCTTCCTGGCTTCCTCCTCCTCCGCCTCCTCTTCATGATCTCTCCCTCCGTCCTTCACCTCCCCCTCTCCTCACTCTTTCTCACTGCATTCTGTCCCTCCCACTCCTCTGTGCTTTTGCTCAACCTCTGCCTCCCTCCTTTTTCTCCTCCCCTCCTGCTATGCTCCTCTCCCTCCCCCACCTCCACCACCTCCTTCTCCTGTTCTTTCTGTGTTTCTCTCTCTAACTCGTACCTCCTCCCCTTCCCGCTCCTCTCTCTCGCCCTCTCCCTTCACGCCCTCCTCTCCTTTCCTCTCCCCACCTCCTCCTGCTCTCTTCTCTCCTTTATCACGTTGCACATACACTCCTCTTGTGCTCCCTCCCTCCTCCCTCCTCCCTTCCCCCACCTCCTCCACTCCACTCCTCTTCCGCTCCTCTTCACTGCTGCCATAATTACACACTCTTCTTCTTTCACTCCTCCTCCTCCTCCTCCTCCTCCTCCTCCCCATGTCTCACTCTCCCTGTCTCTCCCTCTCTGCTCTTCACCTCTTCATCACCCAACCACCCCCCTTTCTCTATCTTCTCCTCCTCCTCTCCTTCTCCTACACTTCTGTCTCTGACTCCTCTTTTGCTTGTCACATGTTGTTTCTCTCCGCTGTGTTTTCCTGTCTGTCTCGGCTCATCCATCAAACTCATTTCTCCTCCCCCTGCTCCCCTTTCTCCCTTTCTTTCCCCTGACTCCCTCCCTCTGCTCTGGTTCTCCTTACCTCCCTCTTCTCCACCCTCTTCTCTCCTTCATCTTTTCTGGGCCTTCCAATCATCTCCTCCCACTTCTTTCTCCCCTTCATATTTCATTCTCTCTTATTCCCGTCTCCTTGTGTCCTCCCTTTCTCCTGCTCCCCCTTCTCCTTACATCCTCCTTTCTCTCTCAACCTCCCTCCCACCCTGTCTGCATCTTCTTCTTCTCCTCTCCACAGGAAGCAAGTCAAAGAAGGGCCCGGCAGCAGCAGCTTATGCCAAAGGCTGGTCTGGATGTGTGTGGGAGGAAGATGGAGGAGGAGGAGGAGGTGGCAATAGCAATGGTGGGAGTGGAAGCGGAGGAGGAAGTGGAGGAGCTGCAGGGGTGGCAGCAGGAGCAGGAGGAATTGGGGGAAAGGAGGCCAGGGAGATGTACCTCATCCAGTTCCCTGGGGATGAAGAGGATGAGGGAGAAATGTTGGAGGACGAGAGCAGCCTCAGCGGTGAGGGGGAGGAGACGGCCAACATCAAAGAGGAGGTGAGGGATATAAGCTTCCTCAGAGGAGGACGAGGAGGAGGAGAAAGTGGCACAGCATCTCTGCACTGCTTAGTAGTTTCAGACGTGAGGAGGAAACAGTGAAAATGCAGTGAAACAGACTTTGGTCCATGTTGTTATCACTGCTGCAGAGGTTTAGTGAAAACCTGATCTGATGGGACACAGATCTTTCACATGTGTCTGTGAGGAGGTCTCTCCACATTCACAGTGAAGTAGGTGCAGACACTCAGACACAGCAGAGGTGGAAAAACTACCTTATATTTTATGAACAAGTGGCAGAGCATCAGCAGCCCATTACTGAGGTCATGGGTGGAGCACCTCCACAAAAGTGCGGACAATTGTACTACGACCAGTAGGGTCTCTGTATGTACTCAAAGACAGTGACCCGCTGATACTTAGGTATTTGTTGCCATGACTTACTGTGATGAAGAATCCAGTGAAAAACACTCCAAACTGCCAACACAGTGTTACCTTGTACACCCTCTAGTGGCAACACACTTAGTAAATCACTCTGAAATACACCGACAGCCCTTACTAGTCGATCTGCTCGCACCTTGATCGTGTTTTCCCAATTAAAAATAACCAATTCATTTATTTATAATAATATTTAATAATAAAAAAACAATTTTACAACAATTAATTCATTACAGGCCCCAAAAAATACTACAATTTAATTAAAATTAATTACCCTGCTATCAAAACATCAAAAACATAGATATAAACAAATATGTTGATAATATAATATTATATCAATTAAGAGAACCATATATATAGCAGTGAGAGAAATAAAGCAAAAAACAAAGAAAATGACAGACTTTATTTTATTGTTTGTTATTTTACCTGAGAGTAAAATTTTATGTTTGTCCAAACTATCAGAATCTCTGCACTGATGACATGGACAGAGCGCTTTCAGAGGAGGAGACGTCTGAGTCATTCAGTCCGCAATGTTAGCACTGCACGTCGGCACCAAGTAGATACGCAGCGGTTGTTTGCACCGTGATAAAATGATCAATAAATGTGGTGTATTGGACATTTTTTTGTTTTGAAGTTGTTTTGAAAATATCGTAACAAAATTATTCCGTTCCTAAATTTCCCATTTGGGTGTCATCAGTTTTTTAAGTTCATAATCCATCGACCTTGAAGACCGTCTGAGGGCGTTTCATCTTCACAATAGTTGCTCCGCGCTGCATCCAGCACTCATGATGTTTTGCACTTACACAAAGACAACGGTTCAGATAGAGAACTTACTGGACAACGTAGACTAAGAAAAGTGAGCCAGAGGGTGGAGGCTGCCCACTGATCTTGGCTCAGATCTTAGATGAGCACTTGTTTCTGGATCAACTGTTCTGAAGAATTTTTTTTCAATTCATTTTGCAACCTGAAATGTAACTGTTGATACTGATAATAATGAAGTTGCTCTCTGTATTTCTTGATTCAGTTTCCTCAGACAGAAGGATACCAACCTGCCTCTCTGGGCCTAATAAGGGAGGCGCTGAAAATATCCAACAAGAACCTGCGCTCCTGCTCCAGAGCCCAAAGTGAAGGTAACGAAGTTGAAATACTCATATGAAAGAAAGGAGTGTGGCGTTATACTCAGAAGTTAAACGTCAGACGTCAGCTGCTTCCTGTCTTTCCTCAGGAGACCTGTCGGATTGTCCTCCCAGTGTACATCCGGGAAAGAAAGAGGACGACGACTGGGAAGCAGGGTCAGCATCGGAGCCGTCAGATGGCGGCATGTCCGTGGACGAGCTGAGGGGTCTGGAGTCGGCACTGAGGGCTGAAAGGGGGCGTGAGAGAGCAGCCATGGCTGCTTCACAGCCCGTCAGTCCTGAGATTCCCGTGGTGCGAAGCAGTGAAATGAGTTTAGTTCCCAAATACATAGGTCTGGACGGCATGGAGCAGGATTCAGAGCTGGAGCCTCAGCCGCCCACGTTGGAGAGAGAAGATCAGACCGGACCAGGCAGGGTGAGGAACAGTGTGAGAGCCGGTGGGGAGATGAGGTCCGGGTGGGCAAAGAAATTGAAAGAGGAGGATTCAGATTCGGTTATGAATGAAAAGGACGCAATAGAGCATGGAGATTCAGAACAGCCCCCTCACCTGTCGGCCCCTGGGAGTGCAGGGGAGAGCGGCGGGGAGGAGGAGGGTGGCGCAGACCTGCTTCATTTCTGCCCCCAGTGCGGAGGAGGCTTTCTATCAGAAGCTGAGCTGGATGACCATCCGTGTCCACTGGGGGGCGCCCACTTACAGAGCAGCAGCGGAGAAGACGGGCTTTTTCCTTGCGCGCACTGTGGGAACACGTTCAGCCACGCGTGGGCCCTAAAGAACCACGAGTGCGCCTGCGCCGCTGAGCGGCCGCACTGCTGCGAGATCTGCGGGAAACGCTTCACGCACTCCCGCTCCCTGGAACGACATCATCTAGTGCACACGGGAGAGAGACCCCACCGGTGCCCGCAGTGCGGCCGCAGCTTCAGTCGCCTGGGCAACTTGGAGCGGCATCAGCGCATACACACGGGCGAGCGCCCATACGGATGCGAGGCGTGTGGGAAGCGCTTCAGTCGTGTGGAGTACTTGAAGAGACACCAACTCATACACAGCAATGAGAAAACAACGCTCCAGTGCTCCAACTGTGGGAGGGGCTTCTGTGATGTGGAGCAGCTGAAAAACCATCAGTGTTTTTAGAGACAAACCCGTAACAAGTGGCTGGTACCAACTTATTCTGTTCAGACCGACAGAGGACGAGGAGGAAACTCACTTGATGATGAGAAGCGGATGATTTTATTGAGTAAATTAAAGAGAAAAGCAAAGCAAAGGGAAATCAACTGTTTTCAATGGAGATTGGGTTGACCTTTTTTTAAAACCAAGGTTTCACTTATTTATGACATTTAATAAACTGTACATTTTTACAAAAAAAAATCTTTTTATCAGCAGTTGTGTTCAATCAACCTGAAGGCCTTGTTGTTCTTTCTTGTTCACTACAGTTGAAGTTCGCTCTGTGTTTTGTACATGTTAACAAAAATAAAAAAGTAAATATTTCCATTATTACTGAGCTCTTTGCACATTTAATCATAATTTAATGGTTTGACGTTTTTACAAGAATTCACTAAATTATGACATTTAATAATTTGTGCATCCGACACCAGCAGGGGCTCATCTGACGTTAGATGACATCTGGTGGTGACATCAAGTGGCTGCAGGGGATTTTCAATTTAGTGGAGGGTTGTTTTTTTTTTTTCCTTTCTTTCTTTTTCCTTTAAGCCAAATATCATCTTAACCACAAGACGACACAAAAAGTCTCCATGACTGCCCCCCAAATCACACTGCACCACACTGTGGGGGGTGAACCCTACAAGTTTGTACATTTGAAGTCTTCAGTCTTAATTTCAGGAGGTTTTCCAGCATCAGTTTCTATATCTAAACATCATAAGACAAGGAAACCTGTTTGGTTTGAATCATCCATGAATCAGTCATTTAAAGGACTACGCAAGGGAAATGTATTTAAACTGCCACAGAGGAAATAGTGAGACGTGATTTCTGCATTTAATCACAAATAGAGGGATTTGTATTCTCTAGCTTTTCACTTACAATCCCCATCAAACAGCTTGATGTTGTTCTTGCCAAACCTTTCAATAAGAAGGGCCTCCAGATCGTTTAATTCAATCTCTCTCACATTGTAGTCAGACGTCTCAGGCTCAGTGTTACCCTGCTTCTTCTTCTTCTTCTTCTTCTTCGCACTCTCCATGGTCACTACTTTTGAGACAATAGTTTCATCACTCATTGGATCATTCCTTCCTAATACTGCAAAAGATCTCTGGACACCAGAAGCTGAGGATGAGGAAGCAGTAGGCTCGCTGGGAGAACAACAGGAGGCAGACCACATGTACTCAGGCACAGACACTCTTTCATTCATCAATTTCACTCGGTTCAAATAAGGCATGCCTCCAGTGATCACATACATCGTTCCTTTACAGTCATTCTTCAAAACTTCCAGCCTTTCCTCATAGTACTTCCACGGACCTTCGTTGGAGCCTCCAAACTGAGGGACGATGTTAGTCAGGGTGAAGGTAGCCTCACGGTCATCATTATTGTTGTGGTGCCCGTTGGGATTGAGATGGCCTCTAGTGTAAACGCTGCCTTTACGGTAATCTTCATCCAATGCCTGAGATTGCTTCAGAGCCTCGTCCACAATCAGATTATCGTTAAAAGGAGCCATTTCTGCCGGCAAATTCTGATCCTTCAGCTTGAATGCAGATACAAGAGACGTGAGACATTCTATTCAAAAAGTACATAAGTATATATTACTGTTCTTTTTTTACAGGCCAGGTGAGGTTACAAGGAGCAGAGGTGGCGAAGGTGGAGGAGTTTAGATACTTAGACTCTACTGTTCAGAGCAGTGGAGACTGTGGAAGAGCTGGAGAAAAGAGTCAGGAGTGATCTGTGATAGAAGAGAGTCAGCTAAGGTGGAGGGACAGGTTTACAGGACGGTGGTGAGACCAGTCATGATGGATGGATTAGAGACACTAGGAATAGGTAGAAGACAGGAGACAGAAGGTGGAGGTTGAGGAGTTAAAGATGCTGAGATTCTCTTTAGGAGAGACAAGGATGGACAGGATCAGGAATGAGGTGATTAGAGGGACAACACAGACAGGAAGGTTTGGAGAAAAAACTAGGGAAGACAGATTGAGATGGTTTGGACAGTTCAGAGGCGGGACAGTGGATACATTGTAGAGATGGAGCTATCAGGTAAGAGACAAAGAGGAGATTGATGAATGCAGTGAGGGAGGACATGCCGAGAGTTAGAGTCAGAGTTGAGGATACAGAGGACAGGGGGAGATGGAAATTGTTGCTGTGGCAACCCCTGAGAAAAAGAGATAAACCAAAAGGGGAAGAAGAAGATTTCACAGGCCAGTCTCTACTCACCTGTGGTTCATAATACCAAGTGTCTGGGCGTTTTTCTTTGGTAGTTCCAGGGTTGGCGATGTAGGCAGAGTAGACCGGAATGCGGTGTGGTCGGTCATACAGAGTGGCAAAACTATAATCATTTGAATCTTTTTTGTATTTCTGACATATGGGCTGGAACCCCGTCTCAAATCCTCTTGGTGCAATATTATTGTAGAAGAAGGTGTTGCATTCTGAAAAGTCTCTACTGATCGCACCATCGACCGGGAGACTGGACCAGGTCAGGAGGAAGAGCAGAGCTCCTGAGAAGAACAGTGGCAGCTTTCTTCCAGACATCATGACTCTGAGGCAAAGAGCTGACTGGCTGTTTATGAGTCTGACAGAAATATATATACATATACCCAAATACAGACTTCCTCTTTTAAACAGTTCTGTGTGATCACTTTCATCAGATTTGACCAGCTTTCTTTAATTTATGCATAGACTCCACCCACTTTTTTTCTTTGGCGTTTCCTACTGATGTTTCCCATGGTGTTATGTGAAATCTTTAGGTTTTATCCAATGTAAAATATCAGTTACATGTTATATATTGTCTTATCAATATTCAGTCATGTTCAGTGGACTCAACACCTGCAGGAAAGGTGTGGGTTTTGTTGGTGGCAGTCATGGAGACTGGTGCCCTGTGACCAGATGAGTGGATGAAGATGAATGAATAA
The DNA here is from genome assembly GCA_016785265.1 of Paraplagusia blochii. Classification (NCBI taxonomy): domain Eukaryota; kingdom Metazoa; phylum Chordata; class Actinopteri; order Pleuronectiformes; family Cynoglossidae; genus Paraplagusia; species Paraplagusia blochii. Next base: position 91,398 of record JAFBJS010002564.1, on the reverse strand, counting down.
TGGAAAATAAAAATATTCTGGTAAGTCCGTTGTCAACCATACCAGGACATTGAATACCAACCATTCAATGCCGTGGATGAGCGTTCAACGGAGGCAGTGGACACAGGGGCGGTTACAGCCAAAAAAGCCAGCGTGAAAAGTTCTGATAATCAAGAAGATCAGCAGGACTTTTCCCTTCAAGATCAGCCATGGCATACATTACAGTCATTTCTGTTTTCAATCCAGGAAAATCCGACAAGATGACGTCGTCCAACTCCCGGGAGAGCTTATCCAATCACAGTACGTGTTGCCTTTAAGGTAGGGCCAGCTAGATGCCACTGCCGTCGTAATCTAGAGAGATGATTGGTCTGAGCAGCAGCCCTAACTTTTGATTCTGAAGGCTCTGGCAGATTGTATGGAACCTGACAACACCAGCTGGCTAAAATATGATTGGATTTAAAAAAAATTATACAACTTTAAAATGTAAAAAAAACTCTTTTTATATTTATAAAAAATATATAATGCAATTTGATTTAAAAAATATTTATGAATAAACCTTTTTTTCTGAGTATGTTTAGGCCAGCAGAGAAGGCCTTCTGTCAGCACTCGTTCCACTGGTCTAACATTGTCACGTGTGGAACCGAGCCACAATTCGTGAAGCAAAATCTTTTGCCCTGGAAAAGACTGTTCTGCACAAAATGCCTCACCATAAAGAATGGACAGGATTTTTTTGCAATGAACCTTTTGCCCTAAATGTGAAGTAACATCGTTTTATGGCTTCATTCACGCCGAGTTTTCCAGTGCTCCAACTGTGGGAGGGGCTTCTGTGATGTGGAGCAGCTGAAAAAACCATCAGTGTTTTTAGAGACAAACCTGTAACAAGTGGCTGGTACCAACTTATTCTGTTCAGACCGACAGACGACGAGGAGGAAACTCACTTGATGATGAGAAGCAGATGATTTTATTGAGTTAAAGAGAAAAGCAAAGCAAAGGGAAATCAACTGTTTTCAATGGAGATTGGGTTGACCTTTTTTTTAAAACCAAGGTTTCACTTATTTATGACATTTAATAAACTGTACATTTTTTTAAAAAACTTTTTATCAGCAGTTGTGTTCAATCAACCTGAAGGCCTCTGTGTTTTAAAAGTAAATATTTCCATTATTACTGAGCTCTTTACACATTTAATACTAATTTAATGGTTTGACATTTTTACAAGAATTCACTAAATAATGACATTTAATAATTTGTGCATCCGACATCATCCTATCCTTTAGTGGAGGGTCTGTCTCTTATACACATCTAGATGTGTATAAGAGACAGATAAATACCTGACTACCATCGACTCACCTTATAAAGCCTAATATAATATGAACATAATGTGAATTTCTTAAACAGATCATGAAATTATATATGAGAAGTCCAAGCAATTCATAACGTAAAACATGTTTTACAAGACAAAATCACAGATTGTGTGTGTTTTTGGCCAATGTTAAGTTTTCGATACACCTACAGTATGTACACACTGCATGTGTGC
>JAFBJS010002564.1:13812-87101 GCA_016785265.1 Paraplagusia blochii | reverse complement strand
ATCTCAGCATCTTTAACTCCTCCACCTCCAGCTCTGTCTCCTGTCTTATGTCTATTCCTAGTGTCTCTTATCCAGTGGTTCTTAACCTTGTTGGAGCTACCGAACCCCACCAGTTTCATGTGATCATTCGCCAAACCCCACCTTAATAAGGTGAGTCGGTATGTCTTGACCTCCGCAGCAGAAGCTCCACCGAACCCCTGCAACCGACTCACCGAACCTCTAGGGTTCCATCCAACCCAGGTTAAGAACCACTGTTCTGGATCTTATGAGGACAGTATTTCATAGTGACCACTGGTCTCAAAACCCAAAAAAAAACACTTTCACAATTTTAACCACCAAAATATTAACTAAGTTTTTAAGACAAATGAATGATTTTTAGTCATTTTTGAAAAACCTTTATCTTTTGATATTGATATTTTGGATCTTATAAGGACAGTATTTCAAAGTGATCACTATATCCAAACCAAAAGAGGAAGAACTTCTTCTCTTTTCTCCAGTATCAGTAAGGTCACGTCAGGCCGCTTGTATCTAAGATCTTGTTCCTGTTCCCTCAGTCATGACAGTTCATAGGACAGAGTAGGAAAATATTTCAGCTCAGCTCCTTCTTTACCACAATGGACAGACACAGCGATTTATACCATACACCATACCCAAAATACTTAAAGTCCTTCACCTGAGGCAGGATCTGTCCCCAGACATGGAGGGCGCGTGTATTTATTCTGGTCATGAACCATCGCTTTAGATTAAGAAGTCCAGATTATCGTCCCAGCTCCTTCACACTGCCTCAGTGCAGGTCCGTGAAGGAGCTAAGAAATCGACATCATCCGCAAAAAGCAGTGTTGGACTCCTTCAGGAGAAATTCTGTCCATTAAAGACAAAGGCTCGTCCTGCTATCGTCCAACATGCACCTGAACCAGGTCCAACCAGCCCCGGTTGTACAAGCAGGGGACCCTAGTTGATAACCCAGCTGCATGGGTACCAGGCCACTAGGAGTCCCAATCAACAGTCAGCTTTTTGTTGCATGCACTGATAGGGTGGAGACGCCGAGAGACCCAGGCACCAACCTTGCATACAAGGACCTCTCAGTCCTCAGCGGAGTACCTCTCACAGGCCTCCAGTGATCACATCTATCTGTCCTCCCCAAATACCATGTCTTTCCAAAATTGTTTTCCAGATTCCGGAGTTGGAGTTTTGTTGTTGGACAATGTTGAAGAACAATGTTATTCATAAGATCTTTTTCCTGTTCCCTCAGTCATGACAGTTCATAGGACAGAGTAGGAAAATATTTCAGCTCAGCTCCTTCTTTACCACAATGGACAGACACAGCGATTTATACCATACACCATACCCAAAATACTTAAAGTCCTTCACCTGAGGCAGGATCTGTCCCCAGACATGGAGGGCGCGTGTATTTATTCTGGTCATGAACCATCGCTTTAGATTAAGTAATCCAGATTATCGTCCCAGCTCCTTCACACTGCCTCAGTGCAGGTCCGTGAAGGAGCTAAGAAATCAACATCATCCGCAAAAAGCAGTGTTGGACTCCAGGAGAAATTCTGTGAGTACCTCTCACAGGCCTCCAGTGATCACATCTATCTGTCCTCCACAAATACCATGTCTTTCCAAAATTGTTTTCTAAAATCTCGCCCCAGATTCCGGAGTTGGAGTTTTGTTGTTGGACAATGTTGAAGAACAATGTTATTCAGTGAGGATGGACATTTTCTTGCCAGCTGGGATTAAGATCTGTGTTCGGCGACGACAACACATTATTTTCTATTCTATTTAAGTGGATTCTATAGTTCTGTAACGCAATCACACAACACACTATAAAATACGATGTATTTTACTTGGAAAACAACACCATCACCGTGTCACCTGTTGACAATGATTCGGCAAAGATCACCTGGATTAGAGAAAAGGAAGAGGTTAACGTCTTCCCTTTTCTACAGAATCAGTAAGAAAACATGCCCGTCATTCAGGAGGGGACTTACGTAACATTTAGATACATTGCGAAAACTTTCCAAATTATATAGCAGTAATAGATGTACGTTTAAACTTCATTAAGAAACATAACATTTACCCCAAACCAGTCATTTAAAGGAGGACTTAGTATAGAAAATTAATCTTTATGTAAAATGATGCTCTCCAACTGCCACCCAATACTTTAAAACAGGGGTCAGCAACCCGCGGCTCTTTAGCACCCCCCTAGTGGCTCCCTGAAGCCATTTCAAAAAGTGTGAAAATGGAAAAAGAATGATTGTTTTGGGGCTGAAAGGGGATCAAAATGGCCTAGAAATGGTCCAAATTTCTTAACCTTTTTTGATGTTTTTTTTTTAATCTTTCCAACAAGAAATACTTCCGTAATAAATAATAATTTAATGTTTTTTAAAATAAATGTATGTTTGTTTCTATTTCCATGTAAACAATTTTATTTTTATAACTCTAAGCTGTGTTTAAACAGTATTTGCACTCTGAGGTTTTGATCTCAAATTTTTCCATTCCATTCTCGCGTCATTCTCTCCAGGATGAGCTGCAGGGAAACTAAACATTTAATCATCAATGCTTATTTTCTATTTGTTCCCTACTTAGTCATTTAAATGGTGGGCTTATACAGTATAGCGAATATACTGACAGCCTATGTTGCCTTTATATTAGGCTTAAATAAGGCTTTTATTTTTTAAATTTTTTTTTATTGGGCCAATATGGCTGTTTGAACCTTTTGGGTTGCCGACCCCCGCTTCATACAGAGGAACCTCGGTTGTTGAATTTCAGTTCAAAAACAAAATCTTTAACCAAAAATTGGTTAAACCTAGGTTGTCATAGCAAGCAGCTAATCACTTAGCTTGTGATAAACTGTACACAAAAAAATATCGTATGGTTTCAACCTTTTTATTTATTGAGTTATGCGATCTATTTAGGATTATTTCATAAATCATCATGTGAAAGACAGAAATAAAATTACACCTAATGAATTTTGTTGCTGTATGAAAACAAAATATTGTTGGAAAAGTTTGAGTAGCAACCATGTGGAGGAACAGGAACAGATAAGTGCATTTTTACTTTCAGGAACAAAGGTTTCAAAACCTTCTAAAAGTTCACAAAATTGCAACATAATTACCTGGATGTTGTGTGAAGCAACAAAATAAAGGCACACAGGAAAGTAATGCAATTTAAAAAAAAAAAAAGAGTGTTTTTTTTGTGCACGGTCACCATGTAGTTGCTGATCGCATCTAGCTTTTAGCCTCATAGCTTTTCATAAGACTTTACAGAAATCATGGTGTTAAAATATGAAAATCTTACAACAGCGGTTGTAGACTTTAAGGTGGAGGTGACACAGCATCAAGGATCTAGCCTGAGACCCTGATTGACAGATGAGATTAAAGAAAGTAGTCTCCCTGGATGATGATTTTTTTTTTCTTCAGATGACTGTGATCTGTAGTGAGAGTGAAGGCAACAACTAGAAGAGAACCTGGAGAGGCGGAGGTTTGAGAAGGGGAATGAAGGTCAGTCGTAGCAAGAGAGAGTGATCGTCTCCTTTCAGCTTGTCCCTTTTTCAGGGGTTTCCACAGCGAGTCAGCAACTCAACTACCTTCCTGTCCTCCCTCACTGCATCAATCAATCTCCTCTTTGTCTTCTACCTGGTAGCTCCATCTCTAGGATCCACTGTCCCTCCTCTGAACATGTCCAAACCATCTCAATATGTCTTCTCTATCTTTTTCTCCAAACCTTCATGTCTGTGTTGTCCCTCTAATCACCTCATTCCTGATCCTGTCCATCCTTGTCTCTCCTAAAGAGAACCTCAGCGTCCTTAACTCCTCCACCTCCAGATGTCTCCTGTCTTCTACCTATTCCTAGTGTCTCTAATCCATCCATCATGGCTGGTCTCACCACTGTCCTGTAAACTCTTCTATCACAGATCAAGCTACAGAAATACTATACAATATCACTTACCACCTAAATGGTAAATAATACAAATAACAATGTAATATCAATGAGTGGTGTCGTCAATAAATGTTTGTCTCAAGACAAAAAAAAAAGTGTGGACATTCCTGGTGTGTATATGAAGACAGAGATATATTGGCCCGCCTTCTGCTGATCAGACTGGAATGTTATACGAAAGCCTGCCATCTAGTGGTGACAGTAAGTAGGACAGCGGTGTTGTTAAACATTCGTTCGTTTATCTTTAAAAACCTAATGTTAAAATCGGGTTTATTTGGGTCTTTCGGGTTTAGGTGCGGCCAGAACATGATGTCTAGAAAATAGATACAGTCATAATCTGAACCTGGTGAATAACCAGGTTGTGTCATTCTGGATTTTTTGAGACAGTGACGCGACCATACCACCAGGTGACCGTGTTGAGACTCAGGTGAACTCAGACCGTGACTCACGTTAACGGAACATGAGTCAAACCGGTACGGGTCACAGAGTTCAGACTTAGAATTTTCCAAAATTGAAATGTCCTCGGTTTCCCGCAGATCCCGTTGGAGGTGTGGACGTTAACGCAACGGCTGAAAGACGCAACATTGTTCTCCCTTGAGTTGGACCCCTGGCACCTGAGGACCGTGCGCATCGACGCCTGCGGTGCCACCTGGTGGCTGTTGTGCGCCCTCCACCTTCCCGTCGAAAATATTTGTTCAGTTGTCAGTCTGAAACCACTCCCTCCGTGGAAGCAGTCTTGTGTTGACTTGTCACAAGTCAGCCATCAGACATTTTTCCCCTCTCTTGCTCTCAGGACTATGCGCCCTGTGGAGAATGGCGGACTCCAGCGCCCTTGAAGAACTTCAGTCGGAACTGACCTGCCCGGTGTGTCTGGAGTTGTTCCGCGATCCCGTGATCCTCGAGTGCGGTCACCACTTCTGTCAAGTGTGCATCATCCAGTGCTGGGAAGCCAAGGCGGACGAGTTGTCAAGTTGCCCCAAGTGTAGAAAATCGTGCGGCCGCAAACTGCGGCCCAATTCGCTGCTGTGCAACGTTGTTGACAGTGTGCGCAGAGCGCGCTCCATGGACCTGGCAGCGGGGACTTCCGGATTGGACCTGCCAGACGCGTTGGAGGAGCCCGAAGAACGGGAACCCGGGTCCAGCATGAGCAGCCTGGCCTCATCTATCGGACACTGGCCGCGGCTGATTGATATGTGTGAGGAGCATGAGGAGAAGCTGAAGCTCTACTGTGAGGACGACCAGCTGCCCATCTGCCTGGTGTGCGGCATGTCCCGGGACCATAAGACCCACAATGTCATCCCCATCAACGAGGCGTTCGAAAACTACAGGGTAGAGATCTAATAATCTGTATTTCTTTCATTTTAATCACCATCCAGCTCAGATTAGGATTACTGTCTGAGACCGCGATCACTTCTTCACTCAAAGGTGAAGTTAAGTTGGAGATTTACTAAGAAACACCGAAGTAAAGAACTTATTTACACACTATCACATTCACATCAGCTGAGAATGTACAACTGACAACGTGACACAGATCAGCTGCACTGGCTGATGCAAACTTTGATGTTCCCATATACCACTTTGGGCAACCTGGGGCCTGCAGGCCACATGTGGCCCGCTGAGTCATTTTGTGTGGCACACTTTGCTGAGTGTTGGCCTTATAATAAATTTTTTATAAAAAAGCAACTTTATTTGATAATAACTCAATTTTAGAAATATTCATTAATCTAAACGTATTCCAATATATATATATATACATATATATGTATATATATATACATATATGTATATACAGTATATATACACATATATTATATATATAGGGTTTTTCTAATGTAAATAATGTAATAGTTAGATTTGTGTTGTGAGGATGATGGCTTCGGCCATGTTTATGCCAGCTATCCTTTTCTCCCAGCTACATGGTGTTAAGTTCATCATAAGTTTGCAAAACATTTTTTTGCAAAACTGGCTTCATCTACAGCCGTTTGGTTCACTAGTGGTGGCACGGTACGACACGTGACGATGCTAGACCAGGCATCGCCAAACGTCTTTACTCAACTGGTCCTAAAATTGGACAAACAAAGATAAATGGCTTGTCAAAGACACGTATAAAACCTAAAATCCTATATTTCTATTAATACCCTTTATGATGTCATCTACTGGGGAAAGGTATTATTGCAGGAAAAGGCAGACATGAATACATTATTTAATGTAGATTGGTGGGACGCTTTACAAAGCTCAACAGGCCACATCCAGCCCCCGGGCCTTAGTTTGCCTAAGCCTGTGTTGACCAATAGAGCAGCTGATTAATGATAACAGTCCAACATGGCTGCCTCCACGGTTTCACTTAACGTTACCGGATTCTAAACAGTGCTTTATACATATGTTTGGATTTGTTGAAACAAAAATCACTGTGTAAATGAAAATATTGAGGGAAATATGTATATATATAAATATATAACTTTATAGCCTGCAATATGACGCGAGTTTGACACCCCTGGCAGATACTATAGAGTGGGTGAGTGGTTATAGTTGTTCTCCAGATACACTAGATGAAGTGGTGCAGTGCAGGTCTTCTACTCAGTAAACGTTAACGTGTAAAATCGTGATTCACATCCCTGTGATGCTGATCTTCAGTCTTGAGTCACTTGTACATTGGAGGAATTCAGCAGGACAGTGTGAGCTGTGAAAACCCACAGAACCCAGAACTTTACAGATGAGCTTGGTCTCCTTGCTGGACTTGCGTGGTACGTTCAAATATTCAGGTCAGAGTGAGCAGTTGGCCAGTCGTCAGATGACTTTCATTGACCTTGTTGTTGTCTAGAGGTGTTCTAACTGGATTAACTCTTCATTTAATCTAGTTTGTTCAGGCTCTTTTGCATGTGATTTACCTTCTCTTTCTGTCTCTTCTATCAACAGGACAAACTGTCCGTGGCTCTGGACAGGGTTCAGCTGCAGACAGAGGAGGCCACCACGTTCCAGAAGCACACCAACGACAAGATCCTCTCCATCAAGGTAAACTATCTTTGAGGACTGGTTTATGACTGGTCTCTGAGACGGGAACAGCAACCAGTATTGCGAGGCTGCATTCTACTGCATTCCTCCTCTTTCACCTGTCTGACACTGGGTGACAGGTGAGACAACAGGTCATCTCCCCGGGTCACCCTGATGTTGACACGGTCTGAACATGAAGCACGGTGGGATTCAATAAACCATAAGCACAGGCAGAATGTAGAGCAGGGATGTCAAAGTCAAACAAAAACTGTGGCAAAGTCTCAGGACGGATCAGTATTTAACAAAAAATTGTCAGTGATTATTTATTTTTACCCATCTCTAGATGTAAAAAGACTATAATATATAATATAGATTTTTTTATGTCACAACATAAATAAACAACTTTACTTTGGTGTAACTTTTTAATCAATGTTTAACATTGTAAACACGTGATAAATTTAATTTAAACCTTTTTTTAACCGTTTCCATTTCCATTTTTCAGAGGCCAACAACAAACACACAAATAATAAATGTATAACACAGCTCATACTCCACTAATACTCCAGTCTACACGGGCAATTCTAGTATATTTGCTATGAGCGCACAGGCCAAATATATTAAATGCCGGTCCAGAGTTTGACGCCTTTCTGGTGGAGCATGTACAGGTTTTTACAATGTCCCCATTTCTTCTCTTAACCAGTTTTTTTGTGTTAACGTGATATTCCCGCACTTCCTCTCTGTCTCAGCAGCAGCAGTAAATACCAGCCGTGCTCTGTTTGTCTCCCTCTGTCTCATTGACCCAGTTTTAATCTGCAGGCTTACTGTTTTTCACTTCTCTCACTGTGACAGGATGTGGGTGAGCAAGGATGAAAGGAAGTGTGCCAATTTGTCTTTTAGTGCAATTTGGTCTGCTCCAAAACTACAAGCACATGCCCCTGTGTTGGGTTCCCTCCATTCATGTTGTCTTTATCAACAGAAATCTATTTAAAGACACAATTTACCAGTTAGTGCGGAAAGTTAGCAGTAGACGCTTTCCCAACCTACGACACAACTTCTCTTTTTCTCTGTTGTGGAAATAAGCAAAAGTAGTTGCAGTTTAAACTGCATTTTTTATAACAACAACAAATTAAATATCCAGCTTTCAACGAGTCTCATTCTTCATAGTGGCAAAGCTCGTCGTGTAACTAGTACATCAAGTATATACGCTATGTTATCTATGGCCACAAGTGGCCACTATCTACCCTGAAAGTGGTGCCTTTGAACCACTGGAAATAGTGCGACTAGGAAGGACATTAAAAAAAGTCATGTCAAAAAAGAGAACATTTTACTGCAGAATTTACTATGTAAATTATAAAGTATGAAGCCAGTCTACAGATAAAATGTTGTCTAAGAAAAAATCATAAAAAATTGCATTTTGCAGCCAGGGGGCAGTGTAGCTGCAGAATAATACTACTACTGCAGTACTACTACTGAATAATACTACTACTAAGGCCCAGGGGCCGCATGTGGCCCGTCAAGCTTTTCAATGCGGCCCGCCACTTTGTCTGAAATAATAATTTTATTGGTAGCAATTCCTGTGTTTCCCCAAGAGATGATGCCATAAAAGGGTTTTTAAGGTTTTTAACATGGGTTTTACATGCCATTTATACTAGTTCAACAAACAATCCATCTTAGTGATTTTGACTCGACCAATTCTGGTCCAATTGTGGCCCACAAATCAAAAGTTTGCCCACCTCTGTCCTACTGCCTCAAAAAGACAAACAAAAAATATCGTTGCATGACTTTTTAAGGGTGGAGAGCGGCGATCACTACATCCGATTTACTTGGAAACGTACCATCACAAGCCGACTTAGGTCCACTCTGTGTTCCAGGAACGAGCAGGAGATCTGGAGGAGCTGGTTTCTGCAGAGTTTGGCCGCCTGAGAGATTTCCTGCAGCAGGAGGAGGAGCGGATCAAGGAGAAACTGCAGAAGCAGAAGGAGGAGAAGTTGAACCAGCTGGAGGAGGCCCTCACTCAAGCCACAGAGCAAATCAGCCAACTGGAAACTGTGGCAGACCAACTTCACCTCAAACTGCAAGAGGAGGAAAACCCAGAACAGCTCAAGGTCAGAGAAGCTGGATGTTGGAAAATGTCTTTAAAGAGTGTGACATTTTATTCATTTAAGTATTTGTGCTAAAAGTCTAATGTCAGGTTTAATATCTGCAAGTTTGAGCACGGAAGGTTTTGTAATCACAGACTTGTCACGATCTGCCTTCCTTCTAGGGAATCAAAGATTTTATCGGAGGGTGAGTCTCATCTGCAACACAATCATTAATCTTTTATTTATTGTTTTTTTCTTCTTCATTATCGCTTTAGTTTTTTATTGTGCAATGTCTGACTGACTGAAACTGGATGACTGTAGTTTACTGAGAAATTTGGATTTTTTTTTTGGCATAGATGCCTCACAAAATCAGAGACTTTTACTTCATGGAATGCGTTTGTTTTTTTAAAAAGGTGGGGGCGCAACACCACGTGTGCTCACCTGTAATTCCAATTGGGTCACCTGAAATTTCTGGTAGTTGATGACAGATTAAATATGAAAAAAAATCTTGCCAGAAATAGTTAATGTAAAATAGAGCCACTGGCCAAAAAAGTTTGACAGCTTCAAAATGTTTTGAGTTTAACTAAGATTTACCTTCTTGACATCCGTTCACTACATTCATCATTATTCACTACGATCAATAATGAACATATAATTGTTATAGAATTATTAATAAATCAATAAAGAAGTCACCACAGTCCACCATCTGCTTCCATCTAAGCCCGATCTTTTCTAATATAATCTAATTTTCTTCTCCTCATTTCATCTTGTCCCTTTCTCCACCTCCCCCTGTCCTCTGTATCTTCTACTCTAACTCCAACCACCTCTATGTCACTGGGTGATTTCTGGGGTTTTGTCTTCTACTCCTGTCTTTTTACCTTGTTTTTATGTTACATTTATCACCTTTCCCTTTTCTTTTTGTCCACGTTATTCCAGTTGATATTGTTCACGTTCTTTTTCTGTCCAAATCAGGGCTGAAAGCTTGTTTGAGCGCCCCCCTGAGGTGACAGTGGATCTGCAGTCAGCAGAGTTTCTGGGACCTCTTCAGTACAGGACCTGGAGGAAAATGAGCTCCGTATTCCAACCAGGTGTGTGTAAACACCACTGTGACAAGGCAATTACTGACGTTCTCGGTCACTGTCTCCTGTTCCAACACGTCATCTTATGTTTCAACTCTCTGTCCAATCAGCATCTACACCCTTTAAACCACACCTAGAGTTTGTTTAAGGTCCTCACTTTTACTGTCAACCCTATACGACGGAGACGTTTGGACACGTATACATGAAGGTTTCAGGTCACGTTTGATGTTGCTGGTAAGGATTTTTAGAACAGTGGTCATAAGCTGTGTGCACTTGAGAAGTTCTAGTTGTGTGCATGCACAGTTAATTCAGGTAGGAAGATTTTATAGGTAGGAAAATATTTCAGGACACCAAAAATATATATATATTTATAAGGAGTATTTTTATCTGTCGCAACTAATCGTCACATCCGTCAACTTATCGACAGATGATTTCACCTCATAACTTTACAGGTGCTATTATAGATACTGGACAGCTAGATATAGCTACAGTAGATAGATTGGTAGTTAGACAGATTAATAAACAGACATACAGACAGGGAGACAGACAGACAGATAGATACAATTATTACACCCCTGGTTCTGAAGAGTTGCCTTTCAGAACCAGTACAGCACCAGTGTAACAACAACGACAGGAATCGATTCTGCACAGTACAAACGAGAGTTGCGTCAAAATGATGTTCTCACAGTCAGACGATGTGATTTCAATTAGTATTTATTTTCATTTATTGCTAAATAATGCTACAATTTGCTGACAGGCTTGCAATGTTATTCAAAAAATATGCAATTTGTCATATTTTTTTTTTGTTTTCATACTAATTCCTTGAGTTCCATGTATCAATATGTGACCAGATTTTGACCATGTGGTTCTTGGGGTTGTAACACAACACAGAAGGACTGGATTGAATGAATCTGCGTTACATCAGCGATTTCTATCATGACGCAGCATATCATTTATATTTTATCTGTATCCATGTACCGGACACTCTTATCTCTCTCACCTTACACTATCTGAACATGCAGTCACTCCGTATCCTGTTGAAGGTCAAAGACAAGGTTGTCTTTCTCAGGCCATACTCCGTAAAAGTACTGTGTTGCTGTCTCCTCAGCTGTCACTAAAGTGACCCTGGACCCGGACACCGCCTACCCCTGCCTGTGGGTGTCGCCGTGTCGTACAAGTGTGCAGGTGAGTAAACTCCAGCCCAACCTCCCGAACAACCCGGAGCGATTCACACTCTACAACATCGTCCTGGGATCTGAAGCCTTTTCCGCTGGCCGACACTACTGGGAGGTGGAGGTGGGCTACAAGACTGCGTGGGGTCTGGGTGTGGCCAAGGCCTCGGTCAACAGGAAGGAGGAAATCAGTCTGTGTCCAGATGACGGTTTCTGGATCTTGGTGCTAAGGGACAACAATGACGGCACTAGCGAGTATGAAGCCTGCACAGAATCGGACGATGGATTGATATATCCTGCAAAGCCTCCCAGGAGGGTGGGGGTCTACTTGGACTATGGTCGGGGTGAAGTGGCCTTTTATGATGCTGCAGACATGAGTCACCTCTTTACTTTCTATGACGCAAAATTCCAAGAGCCCGTTTTCCCCTATTTCAATCCCTGGCCAATTATCAACGGACAGAACAGGGAGCCGCTCACCATCGTAACACCCCACTGGGGATAGTTGACACTTGATAGAGTGTCAAGTCTTAAGGGCAGTGGACTTGGGTCCGCAAGGCCCCGGTTCGAATCCCCCTACCGCCAAGTTGCCGCTGAGATGCCCTGAGCATGGTATCGTCCCTACGCTCATTAGCTGCTCACTGCTCACTTTGATGATGGGTTAAATGCAGAGGCCAAATTTCATTGTGCGCTGTGGTGTGAATCACAACGTCACAATGACAAAAAAGGATTTTAATCTTTAATCTTAAGATTACACTGTAAAAGAAATCTGCCAATGCCAAATTAAAAAAAAGAAAACTTGTGTTTTTCCAGTAACCCAACGTACGATTTCAAGGTCAAAATGGCTGTTGTTTGCTTGCTTTTTTAATTCCTCGATATTTTAGCGTAAGCTCCGTTATCTTTACGATTCTGCGTTTCAACACATTCCAGCACCACTTATAAGAATCCAACGCAGATGATTTCCTCTTAATTGGTAACACAAGTAAAACCATGGAGGCAGCCATGTTGCTGGACTGTTCTCATTAAACAGCAACTCGATTGGTCTTTTAGCAAGATCACATGACTAACAATGCAAACGCTCCCGAACCAAAATCTTATAGGCATGGCCTTTGAACCAGGACTTTTTTTAACGTTTCTGGTTTTTGGTTCAACCATAAAATTGAAAAAAAAAAAAATGAATAAATTTTGTCCCTGCATCCCTTGGTGTTTAAGACCTGTTTGTTAAGATGTGACAGTAAATAAACCCGGTATTAACTGTGAGAAGTGATCAACACCTAATGTAATCTTATTAACAATGTACCATCAGAAAGGACAAAATCATGAAATTGTCCTTCAGCACACTATATTCTGAACAATGTGAAGTATTTCCCTGATGTGTTATAATCACAGCTGAAACAATGACAATAACATTTTAACTTGACATTAAATACACTTTTTGTATGTTTGTATGTAAGTGAGGAAAACAGTTGTATTACATGATTTATATTTCATTGTTTTATTCTTAATAATGTTTGGGGTGTTTTTGTTTTTAAAGGCCAGAATTAAAATGTGATTATGAATTTAAAGTCTTAAAAGATCTTAATTCGTTTATATTAAGGTTTGTGAATTATTCTTCTCTTGTTTTCAAATAAATAACAGAATGTATAATTGTTGTTGTTTTTATTTACCACCAAACCCTTGAAATAAAAACTACAAAATAATGAGAAGTAACGAAACTGACGACTATGATTCGTTTAATTAAATGATTAAATGTCCCACAGTTGTGTTGGTCTTTTTATTGCCACTAGATGGCACTGCAGGCTTAGTTTCAAAGCAGGATTGAGTGACTGAAGTCTTGAAAGATTGAAGCATCCATTAACTCACAGTAATTAAAGAAAGAGAATTGATACCGAATTGATACCTAATCCCTAATACTCAACCTTACCACATCAACAGCAGCCAGTTGCTTATTGGTTGTGGCAGTATTGATATCAGACAAAGCCAACCCTAATGTATATCTTAAGCCAGACATGCACTGTTGACTGATTTTACCATGATTTTTCAATTGTGCAATTATCGGGTAATCGGGCCACATTTTTGTCTCAATTGTGAGACCTGTAACGGTCAGGGGGTGAATTGATGTTGGACTTCAGAGAAATAATGTTTCCTTTTGGCCCCATCTGGCTTTACTTACTAGTTATTTAATTCATACCCATATCAACAAAAGAACTGACCAATAGAATGGCTAGGATTCCATCATCAATAATGCAACTATATTTGATTAGGAAATATTTTCTCAGTGAAGACAACAACAATAAACTCAGAATGACGCACAGTCATTGACCCAAGAGTCTTACTTCTAATTAAAAAATGTGTTATAATAACGTTATAGACTGTGTTTACTTGAGAAGTCCTTGTTAATTCAGGTAGGAAAATTTTATAGGTAGGAAAATATTTCAACACTGGAAATAAAATTTTATTAAGGGGTATTTATCTGCCACAATTTAACAACCGGTCAGTAAAAATGGTACGAGACATTTAAGCGGTCCATGCCGTAAAAAAAGGCTGGGGAACACTGATGTAGTGTACTCGGGGTACGACAAGCAATCACCTTCCAATTTTTGTGCACAGAATGACACAAATTGCCTGGGAAATTTTTTTTTAATTTATTTTTGCTGCCACAATTTAAACCAAATAAATCCCACAGTGTTTGCATGACTTCATGAATCATTGGGGCATCGTTCCAACTGGCCAGTCTGGAATCTTCCAAACAAAGCATCACTTTACTGCACGCTGGTAATATCTGTTTCTAATCAGTTGATTGGCCCTTACTTATTCTTACATCTGGTCCAACACTTCCAAACGAGTCCCGTGCTTCTTTTTTTCACCATCTAGTTAAGCCAAGTTAATTGACTTCTTCGTGCAAGTTGAGTAATTTGGAAATCTCTGACTACTGATACCAAACAAATAAATAATGAGAATTAGTCTGACCCAAATAAATGTATCTGTGATCCCTGCCACCTGGCTATATTCAACATGGGCTGTTGTTGTTTGGACCTCACTGTCGTCCTTCCCTGATCTGTAATTAGATATTATTGCAGCTTGATCAACAGGCAGTAACACAATCCCTCACTTCTACATTACTACTGGGCCACTCCCACTGTCATTCAGCCATGTTCTTGATTAGTTTCTGCGGGTGTGGAGGTGAAAGACAAGTCGGAGAAGTTTGTCAACATAGGAAACTTTTATCTTTTGCCTTTTTTTTATTTCAACAAACTATTATTTTGTTATTTATTTAATCTTTATGTTCCT
Organism: Paraplagusia blochii; assembly: GCA_016785265.1. Classification (NCBI taxonomy): domain Eukaryota; kingdom Metazoa; phylum Chordata; class Actinopteri; order Pleuronectiformes; family Cynoglossidae; genus Paraplagusia; species Paraplagusia blochii. The sequence continues at coordinate 72,551 of JAFBJS010002564.1, read as the reverse complement.
ATTCATCAAGTTCATAACACTAACAAACCCTTCCTTTAAAAAGCATGAATTTTTTCACTTAAAAGTGTAATTTCTATTTTTATCTCTCGCTGAATGAAACTTAGCTTTTCCATGATGTAACTCTTCTCTGACTTAGGACTTCAATAATCAATGAGAAGGGGGGCCTGAAGAAGAGAAGAGATAGAACAGCAACGATGAATGGAACAATGAAAAACTCATTAGCTGCTGGCCGTTCAGTTTAGACCCTACTATGGGGATACGTCCACATCAGAGGTTCAATTTTCACTTTAAAAACTGCCAAGGTCACAGAGTACAATCGGCAGGATCACAACAACAAAGCCAACAACAACAACACTCTTCTAAATACGAGAGAAAACTCTTCTAAATACGATTAAGGATTTTTTACATTGTTGTATGCTCAAAATATCACAACTAGTGCTTTGTAACGTTACATGGTTTCAAAAATGCGCGCTGAATTCTATTTTGGTGAAGTTTATTCTAAAACACAGCGACTACAGTGAGAATCTGCCCACATAACACAAGCTTCCAGTAGAGGTCTCTATCGTATCTGTTAGCTACAATTCCCACAGATAACGGCCAAAAAAATCTTTTTTTTCTGCTTTTTTGTTTTCACAGCTCAAGTGAAGACTCTGGACCACAGAAAGGCAAGAAGAATTGGGAGAAGGTGACATAGCAATGAGGTCGACTGTATGAACCAACCTTACACTCCTGAAAATGATAAAATATCTGCTAATATTGGCATTAGTAACAATATTTGGATAATTGTTCATGAAGGAAATATTGAAAACCTTCATGTTTAGGGATACTTTAAACCAATCACTGTGTTTCTCCTCTATAACTTTGTCTAAATGAATAACTACATCATGTACCTCCTCTGTGGGTGGAGTTATTGAGTTTTAATATGAACCTCAAATCACCACTTTGTCTGATTTTCAAAATATCGACTTAATGTAACTATATATTGCCGACATAACTAGACAACTGGAGAGATGATGTTTATGTGTCCGATAGGAAATTCATTCCTGGAGCTGGACGGCTGCATCTGTGTGATCATCCATCCATGTCTGATTAGATTATCCCTGTAAGACTTCACAGAGAGGATGTTTCACTAACACCCTTTCATCTTCCACATTCGCAGTGTTGTCAAAAAAAAGGCCTGATCTGAGTTGACAGAGGCCGGAGGACGGACGCCCAGAGATAAGCAGAGTTCAAATTCTGATCAAGTGGTTTTTGAAAGTGTAGTTAAAACAAAGGCAACGTGAGCGTTGTTCATCTGTGATAAAGGGAAAAAGGGAGGAAGAGAAGGGGAGAGACAGGTTGACGTGTTACGGTAGATAACGCGAGGGAGGTAAAGTTCAGCAGGTATAGAGTGTCACATAAAGGACCAAGCGATAGGGGAATGGGGGCAGAGGTGTGGGAACACAATCCAGGAGGGAAGTGAGCAGCTGCTTAAAAAACCTCATCCCCTGTCCCTGGCTGGACAGAGATGAATGTGGACGCAGGGTGCAACAGCAGGGAGGAGAACTGAGGGAGACCAAGGAGGAACCTCAGTGAAATTTGTCCGGGATTTCATTTATTGATCGATTCTAATGATTTTTTTCTTTTTTATCTTGGATGAAAAGGCAAGTCATCTGCTGCCATGGAGAACAGACACCTTTAACTTCCGCCATGTTTCCTCTTGATGAGTTTTCTGAAGTTTTATAGATCACCAGTGGGGTAAACAGCAGTTGCAGTGCAGAAGAGAGAAGAGCCAGGGGCAGTGGGAGGGGGAGCAGCAAGGGAGGGAGAGAGGCAGAGCTTGTATGCAGCTGTGACACCAAGATGTTTATGCTCATTCGAGAGCCGACGGCCGCAGGAGGCGGTGCTGGGGGCATGAATGCACCGCAGGAGAGGACGGCCAAACAGGTGTGTGTGCACTTGTGTATGCTTGTAAATAAACCTGTGGTGTAGTTACTGATAGAAGACAGTTTACACTTATCATACTTTTCTGTTACTCTTAAATGAAAATGTCAAATGTGTGCAATAAAACTAAACAAGATGTGAAAATGTGTAAGATGAATTATTAGAAAATGTATGGCACAGGATAATATAAAACTTAAGACTATTAAAAAAAATTGAAATAACAGCAAACAAGACTCTGGTTGAGCGAAAAACCCATATTTATAGACAAAAACCTTTTTTACTTTGTAGAAAATGAAAAAAAAAACTATCCGTACACATAGCTATTAAACTTTCTTTATAAAATTTGATTGGAGTTATAAACATCTAAAAATGAAACAAACTTTCAGAGTCAAATAAGTAAAATAAAACAAAGATCATTCTAGTAGTGTGGTCTAACTTAAAAACCACAGCAGACAAGGATGGAGCCCATGATTCCTACCGTAAAAATAATTCTGCAGAAATATTTACAAGACTAATATTTTCACCTCCATCAAGTTCTGAAGTCTCCTTTCATCTACTTAAGTCCAACTTCTATTGGCACTGGCTGACAGATCTGTCGATGCAGATATGAGGTCATAAACAAACCCGTGTGAGTCTCAGCTGGTGATGAGTAGTTACACTGTGACAGGAAGAGCTTTAATCAAATCACGGTGTGTGAGTGTAAACTGTGTTTCTACAAGCAGTCTCACACACCTGTCTCACCACACCGGCCTCAGTGTCAGACACCGCAATCCCAAGGATTCACATTGATCGTCTTACTGACATCTCCAACAAACATCGCCGCCATGGTGACGATACGCTTGTGTCAAAAAACCCACAACATCACATGACAGACGACCGTCATGTTTTACCTGAAATACGACAAAAGAAAATCCTATTACGTCATAGTCAGCCTCATGCAGTTTGTCTAACATCCAGCAGAGGGAGCTCTAAGCTTTGACAATAGCAAGCTACCTCGACTGACGTCCAGTTAAGGATTCCAACATTCCCACAACGTTAAATCATTTGCAATTTGGTTTTCTAGAAATATTTTGAAGCCAGTTGTCAGGTACGTGTCAATGCTAACAATATTAATATATTTGCTGGTGTTATTGTTCCATTCATCTTCATCCGCTTATCCCAATGTTGGATTTTGGGTATTAATAGTTTTATAAAAGTTGTATTAAATAATTAAAGTAACAGAAATATGGAATTTATTCGTTTTCTTAAACCTATTAACCTATTTACACCCATAGCATTGTTAGCCATATTCTTGACTTATTCTGGGATAAAAATATTTTTATTAGCATAATAATATTATTTCTTTCATGTTTCTCTGAGTTACTAAAAACTCCTCTGTAATATTATTCCACGTTTGGTTGGGAAAGTGATGCATGTTAGAACCTGTCCACTAGATGTTGCCAAACTTACAATGAAAAATTTTTTTTAATTGCTCAGTGCAATTAATCAAAACGAGCCGCCTGCTGGAGCCCAGATCATATTGTGATGTATTAAAGATTGAAGACGTACAATTCTTCTCCTCTTCTCCCTCACACACACACACACACACACACACACACACACACACACACACACACACACACACACACGCACACACACACGCACACACACACGCAGGTTCAGGCTGCCATCAAGAGGAAAGTGGAGAAGAAGAGAAAGCAATCCATCGAGAAAACAGTAGGAGGTGGAGGAGGAGGAGGAGGTGGAGGTGGAGATGTTCCAAGTGCTCCCCATCAGCCTGCTCGGCATCAGAAAGCCAGGCGTAGCTCTCAGGTGATGACGATGGCCGACTCAGAGGACAGAGAGTCTCTGGAGGAGAAGCTGGAGATGATGATGGAGGGACGACAGAGAAGAGAGGAGAAGGAGGAGGAGGAAGAAGCAGAGCCCGTGGACCTGTTGCCCATCGTGGACTCTGTGTTTGGACAGGTAGAAGAGGCTATGTCTCTGTGCTGTGTGTGTCTGTCCCCTTTTTCTATGTGAGGACTGGACAGATTTCAGTTGTTGTCTTTAAGATTTATGTTGTCTTTCTTGTAGATTTATATTTGGGATTCAGTAAAGGAGCAAACTTCAAGACATCATTTTAACACTAATGTTTAAAATCCTGAACCGGCTTATTAGAGTTTATAAAAAAATACATTAAAAAAACATACAAGTCGGACAATGGCTTGTGTGTGCATTCCTTGTCTTATCTATAAGTAGCAGACATCTTAGTAAAATTCTATTTTTTTAAATACACGTTGATCCCACCAGGCCAGACGGTTTTCAGATTAAAATGATGATCAGATTAGAGTTAGAGTTAAGCATAAATTTACAAGGGTTAAGGTTAGATTAAGAGGATAAACAGTTTGTCTTCTCTGAGTCAGGTGCTCACAAAATGGAAAAAGCGCCCATTGTTCGTCAAATCCTCCAGCTCATTAAATATCCTGTCACTGGTCCAAGTGAAACTCTAAACTAGTGTTCCCCAACCTTCTTTGTGCCATGGACCTGTTAAATATCTCATACTTTTTTCACAGACCGGTCATTAAGTTGTATTTTAAGTTGAAATATTTTCCTACCTATAAAATCTTCCTACCCAAATTAACTGTGTATGGACACAAGAAGGATTTCTCAAGTGCACACAGCCTATAATTTTCTCCTACCAGACCAGTCTAAAAAGTTAGAATCTTGTATCAATGACTCTGCGTCATTTTGAGTTTATTGTTGTTGTCTTAACTGAGAAAATATTTTCTAATCAAATATACAATCATGAAAAAAATGATTAGTCCACTCTTTCTTTAATTTCTTGTCCATTTAAAAGTCTGCTTCCACTTAATCTACATTAATCTGGACAAATATAATAACAACAAAAAAAATCATAATTAAGTTTAATTTCAGAGCTGATTTCTGGCCATTTTGCATGATTTTATTGACAGTGACAAAAACATCACAGGCAATAACATTGTACTGACAAATACAGTGCTTTTAGTCATTGCATGGTTTTGTGTTCATTGTTTCCCCCAGGTGATAAACCTTTAGTGGAACAAGGCATTAAGATGAACAAGGAATTGAAGAAAACAGCAGAGTAGTATAATCATTTTTTCCATGACTGTAGTTGCATTATTGATGATGGAATCCTAGCCATTCTATTGTTCAGTTCTTTTGTTGATATGGGGATGGATCAAGTGGAAGTAATAGCCAGATGGGGCCAAAAGGAAACATTATTTCTCTGCATCCCAGCACCAATTCACCCATGGACCCGTACTGGTCCTCGGCCCAGTGGTTGGGGACCACTGCTCTAAGTCTTTGCTCCTGTGCACATGTGACGTCTTTCATCTCACATGGAGCAGCAGATTCCTCGGCAGCAGCAGCATCAGGACTTATTAACCCCACTGCAGAGGAGACATGGTGGGATCTGTGCAGCTCCAGTGCTGAGGTTGTGTAGATCGCGTGCTCTTGGGCAGATTTAAGCTTCTTAACTTTTGGAAACACTCAGTGTAATCCGTAACAGATATGTACACAGATCCGTCAGCATCCCGTCTGTGCTGCCATTGTAGCCGCTCTTCGCAGCAACTCATCCCATCATTCCCACAGTAAGCACTAACGCACGACACGTCATGGTAATCTTCACAATAAGAGCATCTGTCAACCCCGCGGCCCCGTGTATGAAAACAAAATCAAAAAAGGATTAAACTCATGTTAAAGCTCCCTGGTTTCTGACTCCTGGTGCTGCTGCTGCTGACTCACTGAGGATGGACAGTGGAGCCACAGCCACCTGATCACTGAGGCTCAAGGTGGAAACTCAGAAAATCAGTAGGAACTTATTTAAATACAGTGATGTCAGTGGTGATGCATGTGATCTTAAAAATAAACCAGGAGGAGAGCAGAGTAGGTGGAGGAGAGTAGAAGATTTATATTTGTCCCAATTCGCCACAGGGTCCCTGAACCCCACTCTGACAACTGCTGTGTTACATCATCACTGGTGGAACACACATAATGCATACGTCTGTAACCCACATGGGCTCGCTGCCTACACGCTCCTAACTGAGCCAAAACAGATGGACGCTCCATAAAAAAAAGAAAAAAAAAACGACCATGTTGGTACAAACTCCGTTCGCATTTCCAATTCACAATTCTTCTTATATTCAATGTGACAAAGCTACATTCAGTGTATGCTGCAATTCATCTTTAATTCTTGAATTCATCTTCCAAAAATTGTATTTTAACCCTCCATTTCCATATAAGATTGCAGTTCCTCTCCTTTCCTCTAGGGGAGCTACAGTGTAAACATCCTGATCCGAGAGTTGAGTAGCCGTTAGGATATTTTTGTTTTTTGTATAAAGTACATCTGATCCTGTTAACTGTAAAAAAAACCACATTTTTTTGAGTATAAAAACTATTGCCTAAGGTATAATAATGCAGAGCACCCAAGGATTTGGAGCTGTACACCACCAACAACAATCTGAGCAAATAAAAGCTTCACAACCACAGTCCTCACTAAAGAAAATACAGTTGAAATCAGTTGCATTCACTGCCAGTTGTTTCTTTTCAACCTTTTCTTATTTCTCTAACACCATATTTATTGGACTATAGGGTGACTTAAACGTTTACATTTTCTCCAACAGTAAGTATTAATTCTCGTTGTGCCATGTGACCTCAAAGTGATTTGCGGAGGGAGTTGAATAAAGTTAGACTTTTCTGACATGGACTAAACAGCCTCGTAATTTAGCCCAAATATTCTTTATTTCCTTATACCTTCATTCTTATTTCCTTACCTTCACTGCATCTTTCCTATAATCTTCTTTTGTTTCTTCCTTTCCTCACTTTTCCACCCTTCCTTCCCTCTTTCCTACCCTCTCTTCATTGGTCTGTTTTCCTCTCCTAATATCACATCCCTCCTTTTTTTACCATTTCCTTTATATTTGTGCACTTGCACATCTTTTCCTCTTCTTGGTTCCTTTCCTAACCTCTGGATGCCTATCTCCTTTTTTTGTGCTGGTCCTTCCTTGTTTCTAGAAAAGTTCCTTCTTTTAATCCACTGATGCTCATCACCCTGTGATTGACAGCCGTGGTCACCTGACACCTGACGATGCGCTGCACCGAGAACAAATGACTGAATCATATTACTGCTCCATGGTCCTCCTCACCCTGTCCTTCCCTTGATCGCCCATTGCTTCTGTCCTCTCTCTTTCTCACTAACACACACACACACACACACACACACATACAAGCTAGTGTGTGTAACATTAACCTGCTGCTCCCCGTGCAGCTGTCATTTAATGCTGATACCTGAGATGATCAATTTGATGCCATCTAAAAACAAAACCCCTGTATCTGGGCGGGGGAGGTTGATGATGATGTGTGTGAACAGACAGAGTTGTATTTCATTTGCCTGATTAATTGAAACCCAAAGACTGGCAGAAGGACGACGCTCAGTCTGATGGTGTTGAATGTGTTTTGGTTTATTTATGTTGTCGTCTCTTGTCAGATCTGATGCAAATGGGAAGGAGATAAGAGTTTAAAGACAGGCAGACGAAAGATGTTTTTCTGAAGTTAGATTAAGTAGAAAGGACCAAGAAAGTTTAATCAGTGTTAAGTATAAATACTGAATTTATGAGTATGTGAGATGTTTCTGAAGTCAAAGAAAACATCATCTCCAATAACTGAAGGTGTGTAAAACAGACCCATAAATGCTGCTCCAGAGACAATCAAACATGGTATCACGTCAAGTTCCACTGTCATAAATGTAATACTTTGAATTGTAGTAAAGTGCAAATCTTACAGTTTTGGTTTGCAGTGGCCCCTTGTGGTGATTTTGAGCAACCCACCAATTAAATTTAATTATTCTTTATTTTAAAAAAGGGCTTTAACTGTTTTTATCTCGTATTTTTACCCCAAACAAAGAATAGCAGATAAACTGTGTCAGGTAGGTGGTACTGCTGGGTAAAGTACGATTTGTGGACAGAGGAGGTAGAGAATAAGTTGGTGTCTGTGGACGTGGCCTGAGCTGTAATGATTCTTCTTCTCCTTTCGGCTTGTCCCTCTGTATCCACAACATTAAGTCCAACTACCTCCATGTCCTCCCTCACTGCATCCATCAATCTCCTCTTTGTCTCCTACCTGGTAGCTCCATCTCTAGGATCATTCATCTACCAATGGATCCACTGTCCCTCCTCTGAACATGTCCAAACCATCTTAATCTGTCTTCTTTAGCTTTTTCTCCAAACCTTCCTGTCTGTGTCGTCCCTCTAATCACCTCATTCCTGATCCTGTCCATCCTTGTCTCTTCTAAAGAGAACCTCAGCATCTTTAACTCCTCCACCTCCAGCTCTGTCTCCTGTCTTCTGTCTATTCCTAGTGTCTCTTAACCTTTCCCTTCACCTTGGCTGATTCTCTTCTATCACAAATCACTCCTCACACTTTTTCCCCAATTGTTCCATCTTGCCTGCAATGATTGCTTCAAGAAAAAGCTGGAAAATGTTTATTCACATCATTATACCACTGTAGCGGACGCACTATACATTCTGTCTCTTATACACATCTGGCAGATAATGGCAGATACTGGTATCAAAAAATTAAGTGTTTGGACAATAATCCTTCATCTCCTCTCTTCCCTTCTTCTACCTGGTCATTGAAGTCTGCTCCAATCACCACTCTCTCTCCCCTAGGGCTGTCTCTTATACACATCTAGATGTGTATAAGAGACAGACCTTTCCCTTCACCTTGGCTGACTCTCTTCTATCACAAATCACTCCTCACACTTTTTCCAATTGTTCCATCTTGCCTGCAATGATTGATTCAAGAAAAAGCTGGAAAATGTTTATTCTCGTCATTATACCACTGTAGCGGACGCACTATACATTAATCTATCCAACAAACCATCCATCTCTGTATTTTTTACAATACACACACGTCTGCATCAGTTGTCAAAGAAAGAAACAAACGCCTCCTTCACCACCCACCCCTCTCATACACTCACACAGACTGTGCTCCCATATGGTTGGCTTGGAGTGAGTAAAATGGTAGAGCTGCTTTTGGAGGCATTTGTTGACAGATGCTTTGGACAAATTCAGTTGATCACTTACACACACAGTGTTTAAAGTGTGAATCCTAGTGTTGGCTCCTGTAGATTCCAACAGAATCTACAACCTGCTGTCATTCATGGCAGACTTTAGGTGGCGCCACCACTGCTTCACTTAGCATCAACTCTACTAAATTAGGAAAGCACCACTGCACACAAAGAAATGTCCCCTCTGCATTTAACCCGTCACCAAAGTGATCAGTGGACAGCTATGATCCGGGGAGTGGGGACGGTGCCATGCTCAGTGGACCTCAATGGTAACTTGGTAGTTGGTGGATTCAAACCTGGAGCCCTGTGCACCCCAGTTTGGTTCCTTAACCACTAGGCCACCACTGCCCCAATTTATGTCACCTCCTGCAGTAATAAGAAGGTACTACACCTGCTCAATTAGCGTTTGTGATGGAGCTAGCTTATGCTAGTCAGCCACATGGGGATCAGTGTGTGTGTGTGGACGGTGCCATGCTCAGTGGACTTCAGTGGTAACCTGGTAGTTGGTGAATTAGAGGATTAAACTGTAAATACTTCCAGACCTTTCTTTGATTAACCGTAGCTTTACGTAACACGTGCCGCGATATTTTCTTGGCCTTTTTATTCCTTCTCTGTCCATCACTCTTCCTCTTCTTTAATCTCAAAAGGACAGGATTATTCTAGCTGTGTGTGCAAGTGTTCTCTTAAATCTCCCTCGGAAGCTCCTCGTACTGTGGATGAAGTATTTTGATCGGCATTTGCATATGGGGATGATGGGATACGGGGAGGGAGAGGGAGATCGAGCAACAGAGAGAGGGAGAGAGAGAGAGGGCGCGAGCGAGCAAGAGAGAGGATTTGCAGCAGGATGCTGTGAGGAGACAACGTGATAATAAAAGGTCCACAAGTGAAAAAAGTCAGGTTTCTGTCGCTTGCTTGTCTCTAGCTGCTGGTTTGAGATGTTTCTAACCATGTTATTTGACCGTGGACCTCCTAAAGGGATGAGTGGAGTCTTGCATGTTTTCTCATGCCTGGATTAGAGCTGATTTTGACAGAACCTTTGACATCTCAAACATGGAGCCTGCAGAAATATAAACGGAAACGTCTGGAAACGATGGAAAACCTAAGAGAGTCACTGACAGACGTTTAAGAAAGGACAGGGGGGGAGGAAAAGGGTGAGGTTTGGTTATGGGCAACTGCACCAAGCCATCAATGAAAGATAAAAAGAAGGTAAGATCTGACATCAGCTAATATATTAAACTATTATGATAACACCTAATATCCAATTATCAAATGGAGAATTGCAAAATTACCTGCACGTCTAGCAAATTTGCATTGTTTTGGTGGAAAAAAACGACAACAATCTTACTAATATTACGTAATTATGCTACAATCTGGCTAATAATATAATATATAACCTACCTAGTTTGAGCCGAAACCCTACAGATGTTCACGTTCACAGCCTTTCATGTAAAAATATGTTAAATCATCTTATCTCACTTGGCCGTCAGAGCCAGGTGGAGAACGTCTGCAGTCTGTTGTGATTGTGGTGATCGAGACCACACTGTTAGGGTCTTACTGTTAATAGTATTATGAGGTGACAAGACGTCACACATGAGAACAGGAAGAATTGCCTCAGAGATTGCCCACAGTGGGAGACCTCGACAGGATTAATAGCAGCTCAGATTAGGACGCGTCTACACGCCGGGTCTCATATGTGATGTGAGTGGATTGTTTCCAGCAGCTTAGGGCAGTGTTCCCCAACCTTTTTTGCGCCACGGATCGGTTAAATGTCGTGTACTTTTTTTCACAAATCGGTCATTAAGTTGTGGTAGATAAATACCCCCTAATAAAAGTAAATTTCTGGTGTTCAGAAATATTTTCCTACCTATAAAATCTTCCTACCTGAATTAAGGATTTCTCAAGTGCACACAGCCTATAATTTTCTGCTAAAAGTTAGAATCTTGTATCAATGAATCTGTGTCATTTTGAGTTTTTTGTTGTTGTTTTCACCAAGAAAATATTTCCTAATCAACTATAGTTGCATTATTGATGATGGAATCCTAGCCATTCTATTGGTCAGTTCTTTTGTTGATGACTTGATTGGGTATGGATCAAGTGGAAGTAATAGACAGATGGGGCCAAAAGGAAACAATACATTTCGCTGCAGCCCGGCACCATGGACTGGTACCAATCCCCAGCCCAGTGGTTGGGGACCAATGGCATAGGGGACGCAGTCACACAAGTTAGGAAAAAAAAAAAATCAATTTCCGACTAGAATATGTCAGTGTGAAGATTGAAAGTCAAACAGCTCTGGTCTGTCTCTGAAGGGGACACTGAAGGGTAAAGTAGAGGACCAGCAGGTTCTACACCCAGAGGAAGAGGAGGAGCAGGAGGCGCTGGTGGATAAGCCCTACAAGGAATCCTTTGGTGCACTGGTCAAGAACTGCAACATGCTGCACAACATAGTGGGCCCGGCCTGCATCTTCCTTAAGGAGGGCTTTTCGCACACATTCGTATGTAAATATAAATCAAGTCCTGCTGGTGCAACCTTGTATCCATCAATCCCAGTCCATTTTCACCAGATCAATCTGACCAGCCACTGCCCCACCACCCCAGACCACTCCACCAGACCACCCGTGTCATCCATACTCGCTAACATTTGTCGATCCCGTCATTCACAGCGTAGAATCTTTGGTCCTCGATGGATATGTCGATTTTTATTTCCGTGGAAAAGTATTGATGTGTCTCAGTGGGGAAATGTGTGTCGGTTGATGTGGAGGTCAGCAGTCATCAATGACTACATTAGTCAAAACCAATGGCTTCTTTGTCTTTGAAAAATATACACAGCAATCTGAGCTGCAACTTCACAACACTGCTCTTTAAACCATAATGCCACAGTGAATATGTAGTCAAGAAAAGTCAAGAAAATTCCTCAGAGACGAGGTTCCCAGACAGACACAAACAGCTCCTAAAATAAACTCAACTCCTAATTTCAATGTCAGCAAAACTAGAAAAAAATTAGAAAATAACATAAGGATGAACACACGTCTTTTCTTTTTGAAAATGTAATGCTTTACCCCAGTTAACAAATAAATCACAACATTTCTCATGTTGCACTAACTTCATTCTCGTATATTTTTGGTGATTTTTTCTGATTTTTACATTTTTTTTACATTTACATTTTTGGTAAAATCTAGCTTCTTTTATACTAACTTTTTTACCATTTTATATTATAGGTATAGCCTTAGTTAGTCAATAAATATATTGCTATATCAGCTCTTTAATATGAATTTTTTTTTCAACTTTTTTTAATCGAGATATTTCTGTGTTCTTTCTATTTGCCTCATTCTGAGATAATGCTCTCTGTCTCTCTCTCTCTCGACCTCTACTTGTGTAGCACGTTAGCGCAGTCTTGCGTGTGAGTAGCAGTGTTCTGCACAGCTGTGGATGTTACACACGGTCATCACGTCCACTGGGTTTTCTTAATATGACCCAACCAATACTCCTAATCTCTAAATATTTGCTCTGCAATTTGCAACATTGTAATCTGGTCTCAAGATGCGTTTATCATTTTTCTGGAATACAAATTTAATCTGTGTTAACACATGTGTGTGTGCTAACATCGATTTTAAGAAGGTCTAAATATATATTTAATCATATATATACAAATTGTATATATAAATATACAATTTGTATATATATGATTAAATATATATTTAGACCTTCTTAAAAAAAAATATATATATATACTCTGGTGATCATTTCAACATTCATTGTTATTTGTCTCTACTCCATTTCAACAACATCACTGTACCTACTGTGACCAGAACCCTGTGAAAATGTTGTGTTTTGTTTAATTATTTATGTTTGTAATTAAAGGTAATTTTATTTCAAATTATTTTCAAGGCCAATTACTTTTAAATTAATTGCGACCACAATTTTTTTTGTGTGTCAAGCTACTTTTGTTTCTTGGTCAATTTTTGTCTAGTCATTTAGAATAGTCATTTATTGCATTAACAATCAATGGAGTATATTTTGACTAGTTTATAGTTAACTTTATTGGAAACATGTGTTTTTCTTATAAAAAATAATGTGACACCAAACTTTTGAACAGTTGTGTATAATCTGAATTTCTCCTCTGAATAATTTCCACAAAGATTCTTCCAGAAAATGACATTACATCAACAATAAAAGCCTCTGTTGTTGGCATTTTTCCCAAGTCTTAAAATATCTTGTGTTATTTGTACATGTGTAAGACAGAAAGAGTGTGTGTGTTTCTATATTTTTTTCTATTTGAGTCTAACGTGTGAACTCATCCCTCCAACAGGACAGAGAGCTGAGACCAGAGGAGCTGGACGGTGAGGAGATTTATCTGCTTCATTGTAACTCTAACATTATAAATATTTAATAAACCAGCTGACGTGATCTACCACGCTTCGTCTGTTTTCTTTTTCCAGAGCTCCGTGAGGCATTCGTGGAATTTGATAAGAATAAAAAAGGATACATCAGTCACAAGGACCTGGGCGAGTGCATGAGGACCATGGGATACATGCCTACAGAGATGGAGCTCATCGAGCTGAGCCAGCAGATCTGTGAGTGGACCCTCGGCCAATGAAATGTGCAGAAAGAGAACAGGAAAATACAGAGTAGACAAGAAAATCCTGAGATGGGAAAGTTGTAACAACCATCACCTACAGCAGTAGCTAGAACTTCTCCATCCTGCCACTCAGATTCTTCTTCCTTTTTCGGCTTGTCCCTTTTTTTAGGGGTTGCCACAAAGAGTCAACATTTTCCATCTCCCCCTGTCCTCTGTATCCTCCAACTCCAACTACCTCCATGTCCTCCCTCACTCCATCCATCAATCTCCTCTTTGTTTCATCCTGCTACTCGCATTAAATGAAAATAAAGCTTTGAGGGAGTACGTGAAAAAATAGAAATTCCAATGAACAAGAACAGAACAGAACAGAAAGAAATGAGCCAGTAGAACGCAAATGGTTCCAATACCTAAGACACAACTTTAAGATCCGTGGTTCTGTATTCGCCAGAATGCCCCTAGAGGTTTCTCCAGACACTGCAGCTTTATTCCACAGTCCTTATTTCAACACCAATAGCAGGGGTTGTCAACTCTCTGGCCCCTGGCCCAATAGTGTGACATCACAGGAATACCTCATCTCTCTATACACCAACTCAGATTTGTACTTCATTGTGTGTCCTGTAGGTGGTGGTAAAGTGGACTTTGAAGACTTTGTGGAGCTGATGGGACCAAAGATGCTGGCAGAGACGGCCGACATGATCGGAGTCAAAGAACTGCGAGACGCATTCAAAGAGGTCAGGATGTAAGAGTTTATAACTTTTGTAAGTGAAGTGATGGGAAACCTATTGATAAGTGATTTTTTTATCCCTATATATGTATTTAAACAGTTGTGACAGAGAGTCAGCTAAGGTGAAGGGACAGGTTTACAGGACAGTTGTGAGGCCAGCCATGATGGATGGATTAGAGACACTAGGAATAGGTAGAAGACAGGAGACAGAGCTGGAGGTGGAGGAGTTAAAGATGCTGAGGTTCTTTTTTGGAGAGACAAAGATGGACAGGATCAGAAATGAGGTGATTAGAGGGACAACACAGACAGGAAGGTTTGGAGAAAAAGATAGAGAAGACAGATTCAGATGGTTTGGACATGTTCAGAGGAGGGACAGTGGATATATTGGAAGAAGAATGATCCTAGAGATGGAGCTACCAGGTAGGAGACAAAGAGGATCTGTAATAACAGTTAGTTTGCCAGCCGTGCTTGGCTAAAAGTAGTCACACACTATTTTGTTGACAACTATAAAAACCCTACATGTCTCTGTGTCCAGTTTGACTCTAACGGGGACGGACAGATCAGTTTGGCTGAGTTGAGGGAGGCCATGAAGAAACTCATGGGAGAACAAGTGACCAACAAGGAGATCAATGAGATCCTGCGAGATGTTGACCTGAATGGAGACGGACTGGTGGACTTTGAAGGTAAATAATTATAATTTTTTAAATCTCTTCTTCTTCTAAGATATTTTTATACCCTCACTTTTGTCCCACCTGTCGTTTCAGAGTTTGTGCGAATGATGTCGCGCTGACTGGTTCAGCTGACCTCATGACCTGGTGCACTTTTAGCAACATGTTGCACATAAACCTGTTTCTGCTGTGAAGATTTGGCATCTTATTATATTTTTGTATATTGACATTTAAAGAAAAAGAGAACCTTTTATTGAACTTATGGTGCAAAGCACACTGAAAGTATTAAGGAGCTGTGAGACATATCAGCAAGTAGTGTTCTTACATTTATTTTTATATACGAGTTTGGTTTCCCCTCAATGTAACACCATGTTTGTAAAGATGTAACTTTTTAATAAACGCGACATGTGCAATAAGTTGAACGACCGTGTTATTCGTTAATTCACAATGACAAGAACTGAGGAAAATGGCGGAAAATGATATAATTCAGCAGGACTCACCGGTGAGAAGAACTGTCCAACACAGACCCGCTATCTGTCAGTTCCCTTGGTTCCGACCGCTGGAGCTCAGCTACGGTAAATTCCCATCAGTCTCGGCTTCAGTAATGTCATTAAATTCCTTAACATCCCGGAAGACGACAATGATAAAAATTAAATCAAAAATATCATCATTCGGCTTCAACTTGGGGTTTCTTCGTTTATCCACCTTCCCGCAGCGCAGAGGAAACTCCATCAGAGACACCTGCACCTGAACGCATCGATTAGTGACGTCACCTAACCCCGCCCTTCTAGCCTGGTCAACTGCCAACAGTGGACAAAAACATTAAAATGTTCCTTTGGTTATTCCTCAAAATCCAAAACATGCCACTAGATGGTGCCCAAGTGCAGTTTAAGTTTTCTTTTTGGCGCCGCTGGAGCAAGAAAAAAAATCCCATTAGTCTCAGCTACAATATTACGGTGGCCGGGAGGTGCAAAACAGTTTTGACAAAATGCGAGACGCCTTTACAAAGCTTGACACCAATAGGTGTAGATTTAATTTTCGGGCGGAAAACGTAAAGGTAACTGGCCCTAAACTGACAGGTCGATTATTACTGTCAGCATCGAAGAATGAATTATATCTGGACTTGACAACCATGGTTAACTGTCGTTTTTGTTTGTTTGTTTTTTACTTTATTTATTTATTTTAACAAGACATAAACAATAGCAAAACTCTCTACAACGTTCACATTTGTATACAAAAATACACATTTCCTATATATGTATATATATCAATGTATAATGATAATATTAATAATAATAGTCATAGTAACAATAAAAAATATATATATTACTGCAGATAAGATTTAAGGTTTTTCAGTACTTTAAAGTTTGATTATTATAACCTGGAACTGTACTATTTATTGTTAATTTACTATTAATATTACTCTATTAGTAACTCAAAGTAACCAAGTAATAGCAGAGTCCTATTTTTTTATTCAAAGTATTTGTAGTTATTTTCATTTCAGTTATCTGCCAACGTAAATTAGCACCAATAGCACTGTCCCAAAGAACATTTTCATGAACTAGTGGCAAAAATAATGTATAGAATAATATATGTAAACAAAACACAACCCATTGTTGTATAAAGTTCAATGCTGAAGTTTAATTTTAGCTAGGGAACCTTTTTAAAAACCCACTTTGTAATAGTTGTAAGTTACTGTTAAATGTCATTTTTCAGTGTTAATGTTTCAATGTTTCTATTTTTTTAACTATTATCTCCTATGATAAGGTTAAGGGGATTTAACCTATGAATATAAATTTTATTGACTCTTATAAAAAAGGAAATAACAACAACTCAAATAAAATCAAGATTTCCTTTTTTATTGAAAACCTGACCAGAATTCCATACAGCAGAGGGAGCATGCAATGCATAAGGGTAAGAGGTCGGGGGGGCAAGGAGGAAGGTACAAGGAGGGACTCAGTTTCCCATGGTGCATCACACCCTGTGTGTAGAAGAGCCAGAGATGATGGGAATTCTCCTTGGTGTTGAAGATGACAGTGATGAAAATTAAAGTAAGGGACGAAAAATGAAGAGGAGGGAAGAAGAGCTTGTCTCATACAGGGGAGAAAGAGAGGAAGAGGAGTGAGAGAGGAGGGAAGGATGTTCTGGTGCAGCTGGTCCACTGAGATGATGTCCCTGAAGGGGCAGATGAAGATCCTCCACCTTCCTCACTGCATCAAATCACAGGAGGCGTCAGACGTCTCTGCCCCGTTCCCTCTTCCTCCGGCCCTCTCCGTCACCTCCGCTCTTTCTCTTTCTCTCCTGTCCTGAGCTTCACTTGCTGCTCATGGTGTAGCAGCCCTGTTGGTGCCACTGCATGTCACGGATGCGTCTCACGGACTGGAACTGAGGGAAACGGGCACCGTACTCGTTGAAGTGCCTGTATTCACCCTTCTCCAGCAGGTACTGGCTGCCACGGTAACCGGGGAACTGGTATCCCACCCAGCTGAGGTCAGAGAAGAAAAGTCAGTGTTGGATCATCTGGATCATCAGCCACACAACAGACACTAACAGCAGCTAAGACTTACGTTCCACAGCTGACCATGATGCTGCCCACTCTATCAGTGAAGCCATAAGCGAACAGGCTGGGAACGTCATCGTCCATGATCTCCATCTTGCGGCCCTTGAATTCTCCCACCTCATACAGGCAGATCTTGTGCTTCTCAGGGTCCTGGATTGGAGAAGATGTTTATAAACCCCAGTTGCAACCCAGTCTTTGGGAATCAAGAAAATAAAAGCAGAAGTAGAGTGACAAGAGACATTTTTTATTACCATTCTCACAGGCCTGAAGGACAGCAGGTAGTCGTTCCTCTGGCAGTTGCTCCAGGAGTCCCAGCGAGGATATTCTCCCTTCTCCAGGATGTACATCTCACCGCAGAAGTTCATCTGCTCGAAGCCCACAAAGCTGCAGGAGACAGGAGATCTCAGGAGGTGTCCGTGCCTTATATTGTAAAAATGTTTTTTGTTTTTTGATACTTACGGTCCACACTCAACACGCAGGGAACGGACGCGGTCCATGCCCAGCTCACACACGTTCATGCACTCGTTGCTGATCTCGATCATGCGACCCTGGAAGTTCTCCTGGTCGAACACGTACATCTGGACCAGACATGAACACACTGGTGAGAGAGGCTGACAGATATGGTGTTTATTTCAATTCCATGTGAAGAACACTCACCTTGTAGGACATCATTCCCATCTCAGACTTCTTGCCCTGGGCGGCCTTTCCGTCAGTCTGGGAAGAAGACTTGGACTTATCTCCACTGGACATGATTGCAGATTGGATATGTGACTATGTGGAAAAAAGACAGACAATGAAGACATTTCAACAAAAAGAATAAAAACAGAAAAGGTTTGTCCTAAAAAAGATTAAACTTCTATGTTCTCATCACCATCAGAGCAGTTGGAGGAGTGTGTGTGTGTGTAAGAGCATGCAAACCTTACCGGTGTGTGTGTACACGATGCCTGCAACGAGCCTCACTCAGTGTGTGGGGTTCAGAGTTCGTCCCCCGCTTTTATACGCTTGCGTCCACCGCACAGGGATTACAGGGAAAGACAAAAATCTGCTGATGTTCCAGATAAGGGACAAAAGAAGGTCCACATAATCAGAGAGGGACGGACAGTGGGGCTGGACACAGAGGGGGGAAAAAATCTGGAGTCAAGTTACCAATGGAGCGCTTATGATTTACAGTGGGTGGATATCAAGTTTCAGTTTCAGAAAAAGTCAGGATAATTGATTAGTGAGTGATTTATTTATTTTGTTTTTTGAAGAAGGAGCTGATATTTCACTCTAAATAGTCACTTACAAATATCTAATCAATATGTGATTATGTGTGTAATCAATCAATATATATGCCTATACACATCAGAACTAATCAGTTGATTTGTACCAGTTGATAAAGCAGATGTAAATATTTCTTATTGAGCAAAACGTTCAGTGGAAAAAAAAGTTTTCACCTCATTAGCTCTACTTCATGCTAAATATTATTTGATAATGTGATGGTAAATGTATATTTGTTCAGTTTTCAACAAATTATGTATTTGTTAATTGTTGACTTTTGATACAGACAGTGTTGAGAACTAATATTTTGAAACAGTCAATTTTAGTGTTATTTTTCCTTATAAACAATAAACTCAAAATATTGTTGTATATTTGTTTGTATATTTGTTTGTATATTTGTTTGTATAGTTGTAATATTGAATATATTTGTTCATGATTTGTTTAATACAGTAACTCTTTTTAAAACACAAGAAAAGATATTTACGCAATGTTTTATGATAATATTCGAGATTGTGTCAAATTTTCAGGGCGTTCAAAAACTTTTCCCCCCACTGTACAGTAGTGATTAGGAAAACACTGTGGTAAAGTGGTTGCTGCTCTTGCTTTACCTCGGGGGTGTCCAACTAATTATTCCCGGGGAAGCCATATAGTTCCCATGAAGTCGAGATGTCAATTTACAAATGTAAGATGTAAAAGGTATAAATTTATGTTACTGCAGTGAATTTATATTTATAAATATAAGAGTTTATTGCTGTGTAAATAAAACAAACTTTAATTTATCACGTCTGCTGCAGGAAATGTTTTCTAAGCTCCCACAGGCCATGGAAAATTACTTGGTGGACCACATTTGGCCCCTGAGCCTTGAGTTTGACACATATGCCTTACAGCAACTTAAGTGTGAACATACATTAAATATATCAATGAAAACAACAACAACATGAAGAGTTTATTGAACCCTTAAGTTTCCAGAATATTCTGTGAGTTTCAGATGAGCCGTCAACAACTGATTGCATCAAAAGAACAAGAAGCTTTGGATCTACTGAGGTTCCCTGAAGATATTAGTGTGACCTGTGGTCTCCAGTTAATGTGTTCTGGTCCAGTGTGGGTGGAGTGTGACAATTGGAGTCAGAGTAGAAGATACAAAGAACAGGGGAAATGGAAGTGAAGTGAAATGGAAAATGTTGACCCGCTGTGGCAACTCCTGAAAAAGGGACACGCTGAACGGAGAAAATTGCTATATGTTCATATCTATGTACATATTCATCTACACATACTTGTTCTTGATCTGTAACTCCATCACTGAGACCTTCTGGAACTTCCCACTCTGCCATATCCGTACCTAACACCAGAGTTAATATTCTTTTATTAATTCTTATTCCACATTATCCTTAGAATCACAAAATCCAGGTTCGTCTGGTGGTTTAAAACCACAAAATCCATAATGTTCAATATAGAGTTGACAAAAGTGACTCCTCTGCATTAACGTCCTGAGTCAGAAGATCCAGAAGATTCGGGTTCCATCATGTATTAATATGAGGAAGCAGAGAGAAGCTCCTGGAAAATGGAATCTCACGGTGGAGCTAAGATATTACATCAATGGCCTCAGGTAATTGTGCTGTAGTGTTGACCTGACAATAATCATCATCATCATCATCTTGCTACATACATCCACCCTTCTGCGCCCCCCTCTGTGCCCCTCTGCTGCCCCCTGTTCTCCACTGTTAATCCCCTCATTCACCACTTGGATCCCGGCCCTTTGTGCGGACACATGCTGCTGACTGCTGACCGGGGTCCGAACATCCCAGAGCCGCTTTGTCTCCTCTGCAGGATCTGCTGATGTGGTCCCCGCTGCGCGCAGGCAGGACAAACAGCATTCAGTGTGCGCGCAGCGGCCCCGGGAGCGCGCGCCTCACCTTTGCCTCTGTTTCATGCGCGCTCGTAATTTCTGCCAGGGCCGCGCACGCGCGCCCTCTCCCACAGGCGCCGGTATAAAACCCAAGCGCCAGGTTCTGTCAAAAGTCTACGCGAGGCTGGTGTTTAGGCGCAAACGCTCCAGAGATCATCGTCCAGTAATATAGGTAGGATCTCACTCTAACAGGTGCACACACACACACACACACACACACACACACACACACAGGATTAGGAAAATCCTCCTCTTGCACTTGGATATTGATTTTTTTTTTCCAGTTTTCCTGGTGCAGATATTCCTAGTGGCTATGAAGACATGTGTTTCCAATGAGGACAAGCTGCCCAAAAATTCTCTTTAAATTATGTCTTATTTGACTTTGAGGAGAGTAGGTCTGTCTCTATCTCCTCTTAAAACCCACCTGCACATCACTGAGTAGAGTAGAAGCTGCTGCACCTGAACAAACCTCACCTCCAATCTGACAGATTCTCATAATCTTATAGTTTTTTCTGATAAATATTATATTTCTTACTGTGCAGTAGTGGCCGTGCATCTGTTCTAGGTATTTTATTTGAATAATTCTTGTTATAGCGAAATACAAACCTGGGAAACTGAGCGAACAGAAGGTTTGTTTACTCTGTGTGTATTAGATTAGAATGGCTGTGGCTCTGACTCAATTAATATGTCCACTGGTGTTTATCAAAATGTGGGCCGTGTCCCAAAAGGAGACCACATGTTTAGCTAAATGACTGATTGATTGATTTTACCTCTTGCAATGTCTCTGTCATTGGTGGCAGGCTAGGAAAACAAGTTCTACTCCTGGTTAGGGTGGTTGACTTCTTATGGGACAATGTGGTGCAATGTGATTTGGGTGGCAGTCATGGAGACTCACCAAGGGACAAGCAGATGGACACATGGATTTTTGTTCAAACAGTAAATTGTGTCTTGATTTAAGTCATGGTTGTGATTATAATGCATTTTGGGAATTTGGACAGGAGACATGCAGGTGATTGGACAAAGTACCTTTGTCTTCCATTCATCACCAGTCACTATTAAATCTGGACTACTACTGTGAACGTGAGTCTCCTTTCTTACCTCCTTTCCTCACTCCCTCTCCTCTGTTTCCATGTCCTACACCAGGAGTAAAGATGTTCAGAACTACAAGATCCTCCATGATGCAGCCACTGGTCAACTCTGGAATGGGCATGGCCCCTTTCTTTAAGGTGACTTTGTCCATCTGTGATTTCGTCCAGGATGCTGTGTTGACACCCAACTCTGGTACTAACGTCTTCGTCCTTCTGTCCCTCTGTGCCTCGTCAGGTGACCGTGTTCGAGCAGGAACACTTCCAGGGAAAATACATGGAGTTCACCTCCGAGTGCTGCAACATCCAGGAGTGTGGAATGGACCACATTCGCTCCATCAGGGTGGAGAGTGGATCGTAAGTGTCTCACATCGAGCCTGTGGTGCAGTAGAGAAACTCAACATGGATTGTAATGCAACAGAAAAGGATGTAAAGTTTGAGATCCGTTTCTGTAAATATTTTTGACAATTGTTTGTCATTGACATTATTTTGAAAAGTGATATTCTTTATTTAACAAAATAAAACAATCTGACATACAACATAGATGAAAATCAGACCTGGGCAAACTAAGAAACTGGGTGTGGCCTGTTGTGCTTCTTTAATCTGGGCCTCGAAATTAATTTGTATTATCGTTATCACTCTTCCCTTTACTCACAATGCCGTAATTTATCTAATAGATAGTGCAGAAAAGGCTAACAGTATTTTAGCCTTGATTCGTGACTTTTATACATCATTTTTTTAGTTGGTGATGTAAACCACGAGTCACAAAATGACCAGATCTGGTCTAAATACTCATATTTATGTGATGAGTGCATTATTTTTGGACCTTTGTGTGAACCCACCTGCGTCTGTCCTTCTGCAGCTGGGTTGGTTTTGAGCACCATGACTTCCAGGGCCAGCAGTTCATCCTGGAGAGAGGAGAGTACCCTCACTGGGACAGTTTCAGCGGCTCCCTGTCCTACCATGTGGAGCGTTTCATGTCCCTGCGCCCCATCTACTGCGCCGTGAGTCACATCTCACCCCTGCTGTCTCGTTAGGTAGGAGATTCACAGTCACATTAAACTAAAAAAATTGATTTATCTGTCACGCAGTCCCATCAGAGCAGCCGCATGATCATCTACGAGAAGGAAAACTTCCTGGGTCGCAGCGTGGAGGTCTGCGATGACTACCCCTCTCTCCGGGCCATGGGCTGGATGTGGCCTGAAGTTGGCTCCATGCACGTGCAGTGCGGCGCGTGAGTCTTTGCATATTATCTCTGCAGCTTTGATGGTTTCAACCAGGGATGTCTGATATGGACAGTTTTTCAAGATATCCAAGATGGTACTGTCCAATCACTTTTCACGGTTCTGATACCGATACTGATACTGAAATATGCAGCTGTTTCCCCCAAAACTGAGTTACGTGTCTGCATTTCCAGCAAATTTGGCAAAAGGATTAATTTTGCAGCAACAGTGGGAAATAAATCCATAAACTTCCTTCACCATAATCCCTGTCTGGATTACAACTGAATATTTCTGACTCACTCTCTGAACACTCACTACTGTTCCAGGGCAGCACCTCAAATAATCCAACTAACATCTCAGCATTTCTCCCTGCTCATCCACAGCTTCGTGTGCTACCAGTATCCCGGCTACAGGGGGCAGCAGTACATCATGGAGTGTGAGAGACACAGTGGCGACTACCAGCACTGGAGGAACTGGGGCTCCCACTGCCAGACCCCTCAGATCCAGTCCATCAGACGTATCCAGCACTGAGAAGAGAGACCAGACCCAGGAGGAGAACCACCACCTGCAGATGGAACCTCCTCCTGAACTCCTATGCCCATTTAATCCCACTTTCTCTTTCTTTCTTTCAGTCTCTTCCTAACTGTTGACACGGTCCACCAACAACCATCAGTACCAGTGTGATAAGAGACAATATGACGTTTTTAAAGACACATCTACACTACACACCAGTGTCGCTCCTACACACACAGTTTCGCCACAAGTTACATCAAACAGGAAGTGAGATGAACAATGCTGCTAACACCAGAGCAGCAGCAGCAGCAACCACTGTCTGTCATGGTGCAGCTTTGATGTGTTGTTGTGGGAAAGAGGTTGATCCACAGGTTGATAACTAATAAACTTATTTCAACTTCAGCTGTGTTTTCTCTTCTTTTTGTCATTTGAATTAATAATGGAATTAGAGGAATAAATAACATAAAATTGTGTTTTTAGTAGGAAATGTATTCTATTTGTATCATTTGTATTTGTTTTTCTTATATTCTGGGTGTGTTTTGTGACCCTTTCTCTAACATTTACTCTTTTTTTCTGCACGCTTTAGCTTTAAACTATCTCAAAGTCTTGTATAGTCAACACTCAAAGCCAGCTTCACAATAATGTCAGTTATTTGGGCCCTGAAGTTGTGGTCAGTAATTTTAACTGTAGTTTTAAGCTGGACATGGCTGAAACAAGCAGGTTAGTGCACCAAATCATCCTTAAAGACAAAAATATCAAAAGAAATATCAAAGGTCTGTCAAAGTTTAACATATTAGAATATTATAGAAGACCAGAAAAACTTCAACCTACAGAAGGTCAAACAATGTGAGTCCAAAAGTCTGGTTTTCAAAGATAAATCACGTTTGATAAAAACTTATCTGGATTTTTCTTCATTTGATAAAGGATAATTATCATTTATTATTATAATTGAAAGTTGCTCATCTGCTCTGAGACATTACACACTTTTGCATGTTGAAAAAGCATTTGAAACTTCCAAAAATTTCAAATAAAATAAAGGTTAATATGTTATCACTGATTATTTCTAGTTTGTTTTTATGCAAAATCTGATATTTTTCTTTTACTACTTTTTATAAAAGATCTATACAAAATCTCTCCAGTAGCAGCTTGGACTTTCAGCAATTTTCTCTTCTCATAAATTTTTTTTTTTTTGTTTGATTATTTGGAGCATTTGGTAAAAAAGACACTGCATCACTGCAAAATGTTTTTATTGTAGAAACCAAACATTAAAACAAACCATAAAAAGTTCTTTTGGAACATAAAAGTGTTAATAGAACAGAGATTTGACATTATCCATATTTAAACTAATAATAAAACACTTGATGACAGTAAACCAACCACTGTTTTCCATATATACAAACCTATTTTCAACACCACATCTACGACCAACTTTTCGAAACATTATCTTTAAACAGTAACACAGCACTGAACCAAGAGATGACAACGTTTATGTAAAACCAACGGTAAATCATCTAAAAAGTGCAGACATTGTCTATACAAGCAACTCAAGAGGACAATTTCTTTTTCATGCAAAATGCTGTAAATTGCTTAATGTTCTTTGACATTTTTTTAAACCCAAATCTGAAAAAATTTGATTAAAAGAAAGACTAAAATCCAGCTGATACTTAAAAACGCAAAATAAAGCAAGAAAGAACGACTGCAGAGTTGATATTCTTCACACCACTTCCACGTCCTCTTCTTCGTCCTCAGCTTCTGATGACACTGTCCAGATGATGGTCTCCGGCTCAGCGTGAGGAAGAGGGCTCGGCCATCCGATCACATCGATGTCTTCATCTTCCCAACCTGTCGTTGGATCTTCCTTCTTTAGCAAAACCAAATGAGAGGAATTGTGTGGAGCGACAGCTTTATCTGTCGACACTGGCAGCTTATTCGGCTCAGCTTCTTCACATCTGGTCTCTTCTTCTTGTCTTGTACCTTCTTCTCTTACTAGTGAAATACTTGTTACATCTGCTCCAACCTCTGCTTCTACAGCCAGTCCTTTAGAGAGTCCGCCTGCAGCTTCATCACTGTCGGCAAACGTGTTCGACAGCAACTCAGCCGCTTCCTCCAGGCAAATTCTTTTGGCCTTGGTTGCACCATCGTACCTCTTCCCCTGTGACCCTGCAGACCTCTTCCTCCCCCTCTGGCCCTGCGTTCTCTTCAAATCAGATTGCTTTTTGTGTTTTTCTGACTGATCATCTGTCCTCCAGGTCTTGTCAGGCTGCGAGTGAGATGTTGGAGATGATCTCTCTGCATCAGTTGGACCCTGCGGCTGTCCTTCTTTCTTGGACATGTGGTCCTCAGAAGACGTGACCTGTAGATTCTGCAGTGGCACAGGTTGGTGGTAGAATTCATCATGTAACACAGTCTATAAACCGAGACAATCGGCGGGTAAATGAGCCCTTCTGCTTTGTGGCAGTTTTTCTTTCCAAAACATGACGAAAAGGTGTCGTTGGTCTAAAAGCTCTGCTCACTTTCTGTTCAGTTGATTGACAAATCATGCAGTAATCAATATGATTTCTCTCTCCATTGTTTAATGAATACATTTAATTTATTATATGTTAATTTATTAATATAAGTCAACACAAATGTTAGTTTGAAGATCAGCTATTTAACCGCATGGCAGTGCCACCTGCAGGCAACAGATGGCATAGTAGAATCATAATGCCTGTCACAGCCTTTGAGTTCTTTTCCTTTCAGCTTGTCCCTTCTTTCAATGGTTGCCACAGCGAGTCCACCATCATGTCTTCTCTATCTTCTACTCTGACTCCAACTACCTCCATGTCCTCCCTCACTGCATCCATCAATCTTCTCTTTTTCTCCTACCTGGTAGCTCCATCATCTAGGATCATCGTCTACCATGGTCCCTCCTCAGAACATCAATCTGTCTTCTCCAGCTTTTTCTCCAAACCTTCCTGTCTGTGTTGTCCCTCTAATCACCTCATTCCTGATCCTGTCCATCCTTGTCTCTCCTAAAGAGATTTGTCTCTCCTAAAGAGAACCTCAGCATCTTTAACTCCTCCACCTCCAGCTCTGACTCCTGAGTTACTTGAATATATCTAGGTAATATATTATAATATTACCTAGCAAATACAAGTGGTTCTATTCAACAAAACAAATGAAGAATAATATTGTAACAAAAAGTACTACCAGCCCTGAAAGACTGAAAAAGAAACAGGACTTACTGTGGTCTCTGATTTCCTCAAGCGACTTCTAAGTGGGTAGATCATTGGGCTCCACAAGCCATTCTTCTCAGAGAAGTCATTGTTTGGACGACTTTTGGTTGATGTACAATTTGGTTTTGCAGGACACTGGAAAACATACATATAGTTAGAAAAACTGTCTTTTTTCTATGAACCAGAAATCAGTTTTAATGTCATGAGATCGTTCTACCTTCACTTCCAGACTTTGACGTTTCTCTTCCTGCAGTGTGACTCTCAAGGACAAGGAGCGTTTAGTTAGTCTGACAACAGGCACCTGTGGGAGCAATATCTTCTCTGTGTACTGATGGACTTTTGGTCCAACCCTTGCTCTGGTCTTCGATCCAGCAGCCCAATTCCTTCTCTTCCGCTTTCTTTTTTTGTTGAATTCCACATCCTTCTTCCGAGACAATGGACTTTGAGTACTGACCTGTTGTGTTTCCAACTGTTCCTGTGGTTTTTCAGCTCCAATGCTGGGAAGTGATAATGTTGCTACAGTGTGTGTGTCCAGACTGGGTGTGTGTGAATTAAGCAGATCAGAGTCAGTGGTCACGGTCTGGGTCTTGGAGCCCTCTCCCTCCATCCCTGCTCTGGTCTTGTCAATCTGTTGCTCAAAGGACTGGAGGAAGCGATCCAGCATCATGGTCAGCTCTCCTTCTACCGGCTGCTGGAGAAGAGGTTCTTCACTCTGAGTAGAGTTGGAACCACCTGGTTTTGCTACAGCAGCAACATGTGATCCATCAGAACCTGCACCTGCCCTCTGAACGACAGAATCAGGTTCTGGTTGTGTCTTCTGGGACAACTCACTGTTAAAAGAGCCATAAGTGCAACTGTTGCTTCTCCTGGTTATAGGACAACACTGGGTAGCGATGCTTCTGCAGTCTCCTTCATTTGGTATGATGTCCAGTCCCATCATCACTTCCTCTAAAAGACGATCAATTCGCTCTGGGTGGTCCTCTACAGGTAAAGGGGTTAAGGGAGGGAGGCAGGTGGTGTGGAGCAGGGATGACGCTGGAGGCATGAAGGGGGGAGGAGATGACAGGACGACAGCCCTCTGGTGATCTTTATTTGGGAGACCAATGTCCTATTACAGAAGAGGAAAGGAATTTTTACTGATAGGACAAGCAGCAAGCCAGAAATTAACGCATGAATAACATTTATTATTTTGTAAAAGTATCATTTACCATTTTTAACTTATTTATTATCATAAATAAGAACATGGATGTCAAATTATTTTGGTCGTCTGATATTTTTGTCTCAATAAACCAGCTACTAGGAAGCACAAGGCAAAATCAAAAATGGCTAAATCAAAGATGCAAGAGCAGTGGAGACTGTGGTATTGTATTTATTGTTGTTTTTTTCAGAAGTGCATACCTTTAACAGAAATGTCTGACAGAATTGTGTGATACTGACTATTTTTGATTTATTATGGTGAAGTCTGCGTCAGCTAGTATCTGAGGTCACAAAAAAGGTATTTGTTTGATATTTTGTTGACGAAAGATGGAGACATTTAAAAGAAAGAATTAATTTCGATATGGCTCAAACTGACACTTGCTAAAGGATGTTTCCTGTCAGTTTCCAACATGGGAAATTGAATTTTTATTGGAGAAAAGAGTCAGGAGTGATCTGTGATAGAAGAGAGTCAACTAAGGTGGAGGGACAGATTTACAGGACAGTGGTGAGACCAGCCATGATGGATGGATTAGAGACACTAGGAATAGGTAGAAGACAGGAGACATAGCTGGGGGTGGAGGAGTTAAAGATGCTGAGATTCTCTTTAGGAGAGACAAGGATGGACAGGATCAGGTATGAGGTGATTAGACAGGAAGGTTTGGAGAAAAAGCTAGAGAAGACAGATTGAGATGGTTTGGACATGTTCAGAGGAAGGACAGTGAATACATTGGTAGAAGACTGATCCTAGAGATGAAGCTACCAGGTAGGAGACAAAGAGGAGATTGATGGATGCAGTGAGGGAGGACATGGAGGTAGTGGGAGTCAGAGTAGAAGACACAGAGGACAGGGGAAGACGGAAATTGTTGACTCGCTGTGGCAACACCTGAAAAGGGACAAGCTGAAAGAAAAATATATTATTATGTTATATGGGTTCATGTTTTTTCCTCCAATAATAAAAATCTGACAACATTATGCCTGGGTTTTTTGCCATTTTTTAAGAAACTTACTTTCTTTACTGTTTTGGGGGACATGGCTGCAAATACTGATTTAGGGATCAGAAATTTAGTGTTTAGCCAAAGTTGATAAAATTGTGTATCAGCAAACAGTTATATAAAATATCTAATTAATACTCATTAATTATAATATTAAATCATGATTTAAATGTTGCATTGTTTGACAGCTCAAAAAGTCTATTCGAAGAGTCAACACAAAAAGCACAGCACAGTCTCCACAAGATGGAGCCAAAAGCTGTGGCTGCAAATATAAAATTTAAAATAAAGGAAAACTGCTTGAATGAACACGAGTACAAAATTATTAGCTGACTTAAAACACATTCTTTTGAAATTCGTCAACACCTCTCACCTGATTCCCCCTCCATTTTCCTCTTGGCCTCCTGCATGGCGTCGTTTCTTCGCTCTCCTCAAATCCATACTTATTGCTGCGCTTTCTTTTCTGGGAGCTTCCATCTTTCTTCAAAACTTCTCTTGTCTTCAGGTACAGTTTCCTGCCTGCTGCTCCTCCACCCTGACCTGTTCTTGATGCCCTGGTGCTCCACCTGTGCAGGAACTGCTTCTGCAGTCTGCTCACCCCCACGTTCTGCACATCCACAGTCTGCATAGTACCTCCTCTGCCCCTGCTTCTTGGGGTTTGTGGAGTCTTCACTTGTCTCTCACCAGCTCTAGCTCTCCTAACACCCGCCCTTCTTCTCCTCCGTCGCTGCCCTCCACGTCTTCCGCGGTTGCCTTCTTCTTTTTCAGGGTTCAGAAAATAGTTGATGAATCCTGGAATATTGTCCTGGAACTCCTCAATCTGCTCCTCCTGCCACTCTTCACCCTGAAGGGAGCACCTCTGCACGCACTGGGGTACTTGGGTGGAGGTTTGAGTTCCTCCTCCTGCTGCGGGGTCCTGAATACACACTGCAGTTGGAATGGACAGTTGGTTTATGTGATTTTCTGGTGTGTAGAGCACAGAAATGGGAATATATGACATTTGAGGGCAAAGTATCTGGGAGTTGAATTGTGCACCACTCTGGATTGCTGCCATGTTGTTGGGTTCAAGGGAGTCGGCAGAGTGAGCCTGTGGTGCAACTGTGCTCACCTGCCACTCCTCAGTCTGTGTCCACATGTCTTTTTCACCACCCAACAGTGATTTCTTCCCCAGAAAGGCGTTTTCATCCCTTGTTGCTCCATTCCACTTGGACCTTGTCTCCTGTGATGTCGATAGCTCCGTCTGAACTCCAACCTCGACATATAGACCTCCTCCCATCTCATTCCTTCTGCTCTGATCTCTTTTAGTGACCTCCACCAGCCCCTGGATGCCCAGATTGGCTGCAGCAGAAATAGCCTCCTCCTTCTCCCTCTCCCCTTCCCCTGCCATCTCTCCAGAGTACAGCAGCCTAACCATGTGGAGGAGGTTGCATGCACCCAGAGCCTGAAACTCCAGCATTCTGTTTTGTCCAGCTGGGGGCGCAGGAGATGACAACAGGGCAGAGGACACTTGGGGGCTAATAGCTGACAGAACACAACTGTGTGCAGGCACTGAGACACCTGGACAAGACAGTGGACGTCAAATATGGCAACATGTGCAAAAGAAAAACAAATGTATTTTTTATACATTTATTTATTATTAAAAATATTTATATATACCTTCTGCCTTGAGCAAGGTGTCACAGAACTGACTGCATTGCTGCTGCCTCTGCAGCTCAGCCAGGAGGAGGGTCTTAAACCCAGGTATTTGGTAACACCACATTTCTCCATCAATAGTAAATAGAAGTTGGAATAATATCTGTGGTGCAAACAAGAACATAATAATAAAAGTTTAAGGCAAATGTTGCATTACATATCATTAGACCATGGCTATCTTCTTCCTTTTCTCCTTTCATGGTCCTCTTTCAGGTGTTGCCACAGCGAATAAACACTTTCCACTTCAGCCTGTTCTCTCTGTGTTGTTTTATATTTATAAATCAACACCAATGTCAGTTTGAAACCAACTTTTTAACCACACGGCAGTGCCACCTGCAGGCAAAAGCTGCCACAGAACCAGAATGCCCGTCACAGCCTTTGAGCTCTTCACCTTTTCCTTTCTCCTTCTTTTTTCTTGTCCCTTTTACAGGGGTTGCCACAGCGAATCAACAATTTCCATCCATTCTCTGTATCTTCTACTCTGACTCCAACTCAATCTGGTTTATCTAGCTTTTTCTCCAAACCTTACTGTCTTTGTTGTCCCTCTAATCACCTCATTCGTGAATAATACATCTTAAACACCCCATAAATATATTTCTTATATCTGGTATAATCTCTTTAATCACCTCTAAATCACACATAATGTATATTTCAGTATCATTTTCATGTTTTATGTAGTTTTCTCATGATTTATTCCTTATATTTCCACACAAGTACAGTCGGAGGCCTAAACCTTTCAATTAACGCCATGCATGTTATCAACAAATTATTAACGGTTAATATATAAACTGGTATTTACAATATTTAATAAGTTAAATTAGTAAAAGAAAAGACTGGGGACAGTAAATTAGAATTATATCCTCAGTACAGAGATTAAATGGTGACCGTCAGGTGTGTAGTTAGCTGACAGTTAGCAGTCAGCTAACGTATGAAAGACATAACTGGGAACTCGTTCCCATAAACAACAGTCGTTCGTAAACACGTCGTTAACTTTTCATCACTTTTAATGGTTCTTTTTTTAAAATATATACATTGTGGAATTAACAGCCCGACCGCCGCTGAAAAGCTGCCGCTCGCGGCGTGACCGAGGCGAACAGGAGGGCGGTACGACCGCGCCATTTCACTCACTCTTAATAAAACTCCAGGCGAATCCGCTACCAAGAAAAAAAAAGAATGAAAATAACCCCTTAAAATTGACTGACAGACTTTTCGAAGCAGTGTCGACAACTGGAACTTTGTTATGGTGTTTTTTCTCTGTACTTACCAGTGTTTATCAGACGAAGTCATCAACAGGTCCGCAATATCTTTTGGCGCTTGTCTGTGTACTTCGTCGCGTCACCTAAAGGGGGCAGCAGTCCGACTAGCACCAGCACAAAACCTACAAATCAATATACTGAAACAGTAGTGGTCACAGAAAATAACCGTTACGATATTGTTAAATATTTTGTGTTTACCGTGTACATTTATTGTAAATTTTCCTTCATTTTTACTTAATTTTCGTAACAAAATGACAACTAACAATACATTATATAGTTATTATAATAAATAGTACAGAACCAAAAATAAAGCAGATATCTTTGGGAGAGTTAAAGATGTAGAATTTTACAAAGTACAATATGTAAAATACCATTTATCTGGCCAAACCCGACTAAACTAATGAACTTTATTTTTTACTTTATACAGTATAAATCTATGTAAAAACAAACCATGTTATTTGTCTGTATGAATAATACTCAATGTCATATTTGTGTTTTTTTTATTTTGAACACGTTGGATTTATGGTAATGTGTATTTAAAGACAAGTCTGTGAAACAAAATATGACAATATATGCATGTAAACATATTTATGTATGCATATATAGATAAATGGATGGATGGATGGATGGATGGATTGATGGATAGATAGATAGATAGATAGCTAGATAGATAGATAGATAGAGAGGTTCATATATAAAAACAATCAACCATTTACACGTTAATATTTTAATTAAATAAAAAAATAACTCCATGCAGAAAGATGTTGCAGGGCAAGGCCACTGATCACTGTTACACTCTATGACCCTTCCAGGACATATTAAGAAGAACTGAACATGTGGTTATTACTACTACAATGCTTTACAATGAACAAAATACTCTATATACTTAAAATCACATTGGACAGAATGTAGGAAACTTACAAAAGTCTTATCATGTAAGGACTAAGACAAAACAAGTAAAGAATCAAATGGAAAATGCGTTAAAAACCTCAGGATTTTGTCCCAATTGTTTCAACCAGGTTAAATCCTCAATGTTAGGACGGAATAAAACAGTACATGTACATCCACAGTGTCAGCTTGAAGGTAATCCCACAGTCCTTGTCCTGGCAGCTCCAGTGAACCAGGGAGAATTTTTGCGGTCACACACCTTGCAACGTCTCATTGTCTGTGTACAGGTCAAACAGAACCTGTTGTCCCGATGAGGAAGGGGCTTCTCCAATCACCTTCGCAGACATTGAAGAGTCCTGTTTGTAAGGAGCGGGCCGGGGCCAGCGCTCATTAAATTTCACAAAGAACAACGGGTCTTTGAAGGGTCCCCCGTAGATGATGGCCTGCATTAGGTAGACCAGCGCCACCACCATGAAGCTGATGAGGAAGAAGGGGATGAAGGGCCTGAGGTGGAGCCAGGCCACTCCGATTCCATATCCCAGGCCTCCAAGACCACCCTGTTTCCTGGCATGGGTGGTGTGACGTGACGAATCTGGTGCTGAGGTGAGATCATTTGATTCATCGTCTGAGTTTGAAGATGACAGACCCGGAACGTCGAGAGTATCCATGAGTTCCGAGGCAAGAAAGGCAGGTTTTCTCTTCTACCAGGAATCTGCTGGTCACTCGCTTGTCTCCAGTGATCGTCCACAGGGAACATGTGGAAGGAAACACGCCACACAAGGAGTCCTTGTGTAGTGGTTTCTCTTGCGGGTCCGACTTGACGTTGGCCAAGTGTGTACCGTTCCACTGAATGTCTAGTGTCGTCCTTCAACCTTGTCCTCCGCTCAGCTGTCTCCACACTTTGACTGCGTCCTCTTCTTCTTTGCAAACCTCGAGAAAGAGAGGGGAAACAGCCAGAACAGCGGGGGAGCTTTAAATAGATATGACAGCAAATGATAGGACACAAGGAGGGAGGGAAAATCTGCTGCGTTTAGTCGTCTCAAATTTAAGAAGTGTTGGGAGGGTGAGTGTGAGTGTGTGTACCAGCTTCACGGGTTATAAACATTACACACCCAATGACAAACAGGCATGAGGGCACGTCCACGTGTCCACTTTCAGTAGCAAGGCCAGCATTTCCCATCCTTTAGTCAGCATCAACACATATTTGGCATCAGAAAAATCACATGGTCCTCCAGCTAATAAAAATATACATATATATTTAACACAATATTCGATCCTGTACTTTAAATTTAACTGCAATTTACGACTATGTTAACCCGGTGCCTGTTTAGTTGAACACAGTCCTGCTTTAAATTGAAGAAAGACTCTTGGTAGATATTCAGCATCTCCAGTTCACTTTTCTGTAGTTTTTGTCATCTGGTGCAACTAATCAACTAATGAAGACAATTTATGGAAATATAGTTAATAAATAGTGATTTTCCAACCAATTAAGTGAAATTGAATATTTTTTTTTCCATAGACATGATGATTTTTCACAGTCCACTGGTTGCGGGTCACTGAAGTTGGTCATCTAACACACGGACTGCCTGGACCCTAGCTACCAGATGGTAGAAATATAATTTATTCCCTTATCTGATTTGATACCTTTGATTCATTTATTATTCCTATAAAATAATTTTCCGATAACGTCATGTCTAGCCAAAGCTATATTTAGGCTCTTTTCCTGATAAGATACTGATTATTTTTAGTCATACTTCAACCTGGCTATTATCCAACTTCTGGCCAACGTAAAAGATTTCTCAGGTAACATTAGGCCACCTGTTGCATAATTCAAAGCTATTTATATTTAACAGATATATATATATATATATAAGAAATGTTTACATATGACATTCTAATATTATTCAATAGTGTTAATTGTATCTTCTGTTTTAATGTAGTCCTGGTTTTGTCAAGTTTCAAATCTATTAAACAAGGTTTTTTATTGTTTCTTGGTAATACTTTGTACAGTTCGACAGGTAATATTATATGTTTAATTTTTGCTTGGTTGATACTGTACCTACATTTATGTCTTGTTTTTAGATAATTCAGCAAACACAAGCTATAGTTTTCTCAGGTGGTGTTTTGTAGTATTGGAATTAGTAGTATTTAATGCACATCCTGAAAATATTATGGGCAGATATTGCAAGTCACCTTGTGCAACCGGGCCATAAAAATGTTTCTAATCCCTTGACTGATGATCTGAACATTCATATTTGAGACAAATTGATTTTAAACTTAAAGATTGAAACTCATATACACCCTGACTTGACCAGACCTTTGCACTTTGACACACACTCCGAGCCTCTGAGTTCCCACAGCTGCTTCTGGGATGACTTTGACATGAATTGAATACTGGAAACACAGTAGGATCTTCATGTCCTGGTGGAACCCCCCTGTTCCCCTTTAACAGGTTCTTGGCCTGACATACGTGCACGTACATGCACGCAACAGCTTCTTCCTGTCAGCATGCATTTCAGTGCGTAACCAGAGACAACAGCAAGGCTGAGAATGTCAACACCGCGCTCAGCGCTCATCATGTGTGTAAGTTAATAAGCTTGCACAAGGGAATGCAGACCTGAAATCGGTGCAGGACATGAATGTGGTTGTAGTGTATCCAAAGCATTCGCAGCCAGGTCTGTGATCCTCGCCGACAATAAGACTTGATAATTTGTGAATGAAAATGTCAATCCTCACAGAAAGGAGGGAGTGCCCAGCATAGGGTTAGTGTTTATGCACTTGGCCTGAACAAGAGCATGGAGATGAAATTACCTGTGACAGCCAAAGAGGCTGCTCGTCTTTAATTAGATGTGTTTATCTACCGTACAGAACCCAGCTGCATCAAGCAGACACGCGGCCAAAACTTGTCTAAGAAAAGATCTTTATTTATAAAAAAACAGAATAACCAGTTACATACTTCACTGAAAAAGCAACTTCTCAGAGCCAAGGCAGATATGAATGGTACATCGAAACTTTACACGAATAGGCAACAGTACAAATGTTGTGTTGGTAGAGTTTAAAAAAAAAACAAAAAAAACAACAAAAAACAAAGATGATTGGTCTCTTTTGCCTTTAAAACAGAAGTAAAACTGAGACTACAAATGGAAAAAAAAATTGCATACCACTCCCATGTAAAAAGCCCCAAATAACACACAAAACAGGCAGAACAAAAGTACAAAAATGAGTCGAAAATGTGCTTTGTTGTCCATAATTTGAATTTTTACATGAGTGTTTCTCCCAATCTGTCAGTTAAAACTCGAGTCTCCTCTGAGTGACTGTTGACGCCTCCCATCAGCTAAGATCCAGAGCAGGTAGTGATTTTCCTTTGTATGTCGGTAGGGTATTTGTCCATACAGGGCCTCCTGATGTGCAACTTATCCTTAAGAAGCAAAAGGAATGTTTTTTTTAGCAGAAGCTCTGCGTGTTTAGTGGTGTTTGTGTGTGTTTCCTCAGCTTGCTGTGTTCTGGTTGAATCAGGAAATTAAATTGCGTTGGTATTCCTTCCTCCAGGGGAAGGAAAACAAATTATAAAGTATCAAACAAAGGGAAGTGGGTGCATAAGACCAGGAAATTAATATTAATAAAAAAAAAAAAAGGTTGATGCACACAATAAAAAGACAACACAATCTGATTAAATAATCAACGTGTGATCTCAGGGGTCTGTTCCATGCGCGCGCACACACACACACTCACTCAATCACATTTATTCAAAAAGGTCCGTATTAATGTTTACCAAATATAAGCACACACGCACACACAGAGCCACAGATTTACTGTATGACAAATATACACACTCTTCTGGTCTTTGCCTTCGCTCGTCTCAACAGAGAGAAAATACCTCTAGTCATGAAAATAACTCCTCTATAAACATTCTCCATCTACAGGACTTCACAGGTCAAACCTCCCAACGTGGCCTGCCAAAGGGACAATTTAAATAAATGCGCCAAAACTAATGCAGTCATCCCATTTTCTTTTTATATACAGTATATACCCTACATAGAAGACTACATACAAATTCGTCGTTTTAGGATACGGGTGTTGGCAGCAACATGTCGACCAAGACAAGGTTTATCAAAAGAACGTTGAGACGTAGATCAAGAGGAAACATAGACGAGCAGGATGACAACACCAGACTTAAATGATTGTCAACAATGGTGATTGCCATTACAGAACTATAATTTAAAACAGAATATTATATATATATAGATATTTGTTGCTACACTTGAAGGAATTGTAATAAAAAAAAAGAAAAAAAACCCAAAATAACAGATCTGTTTCTGTGCTGCACCAAACATCGTCTGCCTGCAACACGACCGCTTTCTTTGGATGCCGACTCTCATCTTCTCATCCCAGTTGTGTGAAGATGGAGGGCAATGGAAGGAAGGAAGGAAGAAAGGAAGGGTCAGGGGAGGGAGAGAGTCTGTGCGCATGGGTCTCCTCTCCTCAGTAGCAGTGGAAGGGCAGGGGTGGCCCAGACTGAGTGATGCACACCATCAGTTTTTCTGGAGAAAGTGAAAGAACAGAGGTTGTCACGGGGGGAAGGACTGAAGCTTTGCTGCAAAATATTTCTGGATGAACTGATGTCTCACTGAGGGAGTTACAATATACATAAACAATAAAATCAGATTTCTAATTTCATTTCAATTCTCTGTCAACTACTGTTAGTTAAAGCTAAATATGCCCCATGTGATCCCTCATAGTTGACCCCAGTGCCAAGTAGAAAGCAGGTTTGCTTGAAATATTACTAGAATAAGAGGAAGAGCTCAAGAGTCCCAACAGGACAGGAGGTCACCTGAACGTACCATGCTGTCACATGCAGAGGGGAATGAAGGGGAGGGAGAAGGGCTAACCATCGTAGGAGTCCAACAGAGGCAGGGAGCCCTTTCTGCCCCCATACACCCCTCGCTGAGATACAACCGGAGAAAAAGAGACAAAGAAGGGTGAGGAGGTGAGTGTGAAAAAAAGGGGAAATGTGAGTTAACTGAGAAGGTTGCACAAGTCAGGAACGGATGATAAAATTGAAGGAGATCTTGTGGTTAGTCATGTGAGCAGAGTTTATGTCTGGGAGTTTCCACATTGGTGTGTGTGCTTCTTACCGGTAAAGTGTCTATGGTCTCATCCAGAGTGTGTCTTCGTTCCCTCTGGTCCAGTGTAGAGTAAGAGTCTGTTAAAAAAAATACAACTGTTAATTAAACATGTAGTCTAAGGATTTTTCTCAAGTAAAGATTTGATGATGCATAAAACTGACCAGGTCCAAGGTCATTGAGGGGAATCATATCTCTCCTTTCCCCTGAAACACAGAAATGTAAACATTTCTCTCATTGCTAGTTTACAAAAATGACAGCCAAAATTCTAAAGGATATGAAACTTTTGTTTATATGTCCCCATTAAAGGACGTCAGGTGGGAGGTTTTCCCAAACAGATGAAAACCTGAACACAGTTATTGCTTGGTGCATTTTTTTTCATGGTGAAACATATTCAATACACAGGGGCTTCAATTAATCTTTTCTCAAATAGCTTTGCAACCAAATTTTGCCTTCGATACAAACAGAGCCTGACAGTGACACAAACCTCTGTCCAGCAGTGGTGTGGTGCTGTCTTCGTAGGTTCCATTAGCTCGGGTGCTCGGGCCGTTGGTGGTGCTGCTGTTGGGGTTGAGGTTGACCATGAAGTCCGTCTTCTTCCAGCCGTCCTTAGCGAGTGGCCGACGCAGATCTTTGTGGGCCCAGACCAGCTGAAGCACCTGGCCTGCTCCGCGCACCTCACGATCCGAACGTTTCCCATCTTTGTTGATGAGAACCAGCCTCTCAATCCCCTGTGAAGCGCGCAGTGTCTTTGCTGCCTCCAGACTGTTGCCCAAGACCTCAGCGAGCGTGCTCAGTACGGACACGACGGTCTCTTCTGACAGATTACGGCCAGACTGACTCTGGCCACCGGGCAGGTTGGCCACAAGGTTAGGCACTGCATGCAAACCTATGGAGAGAAAAATGAAAAATGATCAACGGCTCATGAAATTACAAAAAATATAAATATATACCGTTTTTTTTTTCTTACCAAGAAGTTCACAGTTGCGGTTGTCAATGGCAAGGTTCCTCAAGGCCCCCGCCATTGCTCGGACCACGCGATCGTTGCCATGAGCCAGGAGTTCTGCCATCATGGGAAGACCCTTCTCCAGACGCACAGTGGCTCGAATGTATCGACCGTACTGGAGAAGCAGCAGATGGAGGGGATATTGAATGTTATTTTACACCAACAACTGCGTCATTATGGTAAATGGATAAGTGGTGTATTTGAGGATATTGCGGGCAGCGATGAGTGAAGTGGTTATATTGGCGTGGAGGTCTTACAGATACTAGTAATGACAGGGTTTTTTTTTTTTTCATTTATGTACAAAAAGGTACTAACAGTCCATCGTCCAGCACACAGATTCTGGATGGCACCAGCAGCAGCTTCCAGTACTGAAGGGTTCTTGCTTTCTCTGAGCAGTGATGTATAAATGCGAACCACCTCTGGCTGGAACAACAGCTCATAACCTGAAGTCAAAACAAAAGGAAATTGGACTTTATTCAATTTAAGACATATGTGACACTAGACAAAATATATGGCAAACACAATTTCTATATAGCAAAAACTAACAATATGTCCTGAATTTAATATTAACCCTCTCTTCATTTTTATTGTGTCTGCATTTCTTCCAGCAATTATTATAAAATTCAAGTTGTTATGTACCTTTGGCTGGTGTTCTCTTTGGAATATCCACCTGGTCCCCACTTCCATCATCACCATCTTTGTTTGCTGCAGGTTGTTAGAAAATAGCATAACATTAGAAACAAAAAAAAGAGGACAAAAATGTGCTGATGAAGGCTGAAATAAGCATTCAGTCAATGTCAGTCCTCCATTGTGAGCATTAGACTGTAATGTGTCATGCCAGTGAAGATACAAGCAGTGCATGCAGTGAGGTTAAATGGTGATGAGCACAAAAATGATGTCTCCAAAAACCTTTTTATGCATTGGTAGAATAGCACATTACATAATTTCTACTAAAAGACACCAAGAAAAATCTTACCTTTGGAAAACCACTCATCTAAACACAGGAGAAGGAGGAGGTTGAGATGAAGAGGAAAATGAGAGGAAGAGAGGAGGTGTTGGAGAAGGGGAAGGGGAGGTTGAGAGAAAAGGGAGAAAGGAAAAAGGTTGTAAAGTGTGAAAAAAAGTGACAGGTGCCTCCCACACCAACAAGCTCAAACCCACCAGCAGGTATTTATCTTTCAGAGGCAGAAGCTCTAAATCACCAAAGTAACATGAACCTGTAATCATCAACACTGACCTTTGCCCTTTCGGGAACCAAAACAGCCGCCTTTGTTAGAGGAGGACGGACCCTGGTTGATGGGGGCGCTTTCCACAAAACGTTCACAGCCAGGAACCTCACGGTGAACATGGTAAGACAGATTCCTCAGGAGGCAAACACAGTTCTCCACGAGCTGGAAGAAAAAAAACCCCACTGGATATTAATTAAATGTACTGACAAAAACATGGGAATAAAAACATGGCACAACATTTCAGTACCTTATTATCCACGTCTTTGCGATTGATCTGTGACTGGACGATGTACATGAGTGCATCAACCAATCCTGTGCATTCTCTCAACTTCCGCCTGGCCTCGCTGCGTTCTGAACTCACATTCCTATTGGAAAGGTGGTTGAGGACAGACGCTTAATGTTAGCTTTTCAAAATAAATCCACTGCATTAACATTCCTCTCTTTCCACTGA
The DNA here is from genome assembly GCA_016785265.1 of Paraplagusia blochii. Classification (NCBI taxonomy): domain Eukaryota; kingdom Metazoa; phylum Chordata; class Actinopteri; order Pleuronectiformes; family Cynoglossidae; genus Paraplagusia; species Paraplagusia blochii. Next base: position 31,983 of record JAFBJS010002564.1, on the reverse strand, counting down.
TTGGCCAGTAACTCATTCAGCACCTAAGGCAGCCAGCAGTGTTGGTTAAGGCGGTTTCCCACTCCAGATGGCGTGGTTTGCAGCTCTCGTCCACACCATTGCTTCCTCGCTCCCATCCAGAGTGTGGAACAATCACCTCATCAGCCAGAGCATGCAGGGCGTGGTCCACAATCTCCATCTTTACAGAGTCATGTGACGAGAGGTTCCACAAAGTGCCTAGAATGACCACCAAAAAAAACCCAAATTACTTTTACCATCACTACCCATGTAATAAAACTAGGAAATGCAGGCCTATAAATGTTAAGTCTATAAATGCAGCATTTATGTTACTTTACACTTTATCCTCCATCTTTTTCAGCAAATCAGTTTACTTGTTCATGATACAAAGAAAACATCTCAGCAGACTTAAGGAATATAATTTTTTGTATGACACTCTGTTTCTCATGGGCTCTTGTAAACTTCAAACCAGTCTGAATAAAAACATGTAATGTAACAGCAGTTTGTTATATGCAAATCAAAAAAGATAAAGAGCTCTTGAAGAGGCAAAATCTAATGAAATACTTTATTTTAACTCTAAAATGAATCAAAGTAGTGGCATTGGTGGTACCTGTGAGAGTGTCAGTAAGGTCTTGGTCATGAGTTTTCCGAAGTAACCGGACCAGAGCAGGGACTCCATCACAGTTCTTAATGGCGATCTTATTGTCTGGGTCTCTTCCATATGAAATGTTTTTTAATGCACCACAGGCAGCGTGATGCACATCTTTACTGGGATGATCCAGCATAGACACCAAGGAGGGGATACCTTTTAGGCGCCGCACCTCTGACTTTACCTAGGTAAACGGATAAAATAAATCATTTTCAAAGACTGACAACCAGATATATTAGATGAGTTATTTCTTTTTTTCATTTTAGCCTTACTTTATCATTCTTAAATGTGAGGTGCTGCAAGTAGGCTGCAGCGTTGGTCTTGACGGGATCCAGACGGTAGTTTAACATGGCAATGACCTCTGGCAGCTCAGGCTGTCGCCATGAGCCGGGAGGAGCCTTTCTCAATGTGCTGTCTAGTGAAGCCATGCTGCCCCGTTCCATTGTCATAGGAACACCCCAGGCATAAGGATCAACACCACCCATGTCGCCGTCCAGGGTGTCCTCACAGCTCCTGAGAGATAAATGACTGTTAGACGAGTGAGTTCTAAATTAGAATTTTCACTTTTTTTTGCCAAGTCTTTGTTCTTCACCTAAGTCTCCGTCTGTCCATGCCTCCAGGGCCGCCCCCCAGACGTGGCATGGTTCCATAGCCTCCAGGATGCATGGGCGGAGGGCCCATTCCATAGTCATCATACCCCACACTACGCTGGTCATCCTCCATATTGTAATGGCCATGGTAACGCATCTCCATTGCCGATCCCAAGGCCCTCATCCCCCTGCTAACCTGTGGCTGGGCTGCATAAGGGTCTAGCTGCTGACGGCTTGGGGCACGGTAGCCAGAGTCCAGAGTCCTGTAGCCATCCACTGGCCTGTGGACAAAAGGAGGAACAAAAACGACAGTTAAGGGTAGGTGTAAGCTGTCTCAATGAATTAAAAAAATGACTTGCAAAATATTATAATTACTTTAAAATATTTAATACTTATAATGATACCAACGTCAATTGGCCTTTTGAGTAAATTGACAACTTTTGTGAAAGTCCTATAACACTGTTTGTCAAAAATGCCCTAAATTGAAATAAGAGAAATTAATATGACAAACTCAAAGATTCACTAGTTACAGTTACATACTCTCTTTACTGTCATGAAAGTATGTTCCTTAGATTTTCGTGTGGTCCCTTTAACACATGGGGGCAGTGTAACATCATCTAAGGTTGTCCAAGACCAAACACCAAAGACCATTCAGGACCACAAGAATAATCAGAAAATTGTGAGCTTACATTTTCCCACGTGAGAAATACCAAAACCACAAGCAATCCTAATTAAGTTGGCTTACCACAGATACCACAAAGTAGTACATGAAATGCTTCAGTCAAATCAGTAGCTGCTTGAGGAACAGAATTACAATAGAATACTACTTTGGAGTGTGTAGTGATGACCTTACAGATACTGTAGGTCTGCAAACACGTTATGTTTAATCCACTACATAACAGAACACAACTAGATTAATGAGGACAAAATATTTATGATGAAATAAAAATACTTTGCAATTGTGGCTTCCAAATGCTGATTAGTGCAAGTGAGTTACATGATGTGAACACAATCACTTAATGTTTGGGTGTAATGACTTAACCAAAAAAAGTTCATGATAAGTACAAGTGTATTTTAACACTGCTTACAAAATACTTTTCTGTTAAAAGCATAAGCATTGGTTCTATGGACTATTAGTGGTTAGCATTCTTTGGAAGCTGCAAGTCTTGGGTTTTATTCACAGCGGAGCCACAAACTTGATAATGTTAATCCTCCTCTGTCAGCTGCTTCTGCTAAATGCATAAATGTAAATAAATGAAATCAATACCATTACTAACAGCACAGGTGTCAAACTCTGGCCTTCAGTGTAATTATATCAGGGCCATGAGATAACATCAAAAATGTACTAGAGTTGTCCCACCAGTATGTAGACCTTATATTCTGTCAGAATTTGTTATAATAATGCATGCTTGATGTTTGATAAAGTACATACATTTTGTTCTGTAAAGAAAGATTAAAAATTATTTGGAAAGACTATGACGAGACAGAATAAGAAATATAATACCACTGATGTGAGAATTATTTCTATTATAATTTCTCATGTGTTGATGACATTAAGATTTGGCTTTTCCACATTGAATGTTTCTGCATTTAAAAACAATATTTAATATTCGTAGCGAAGGGGAAACATGCACATTTATAGTTAATTACTCGACATATATAGAACTTGGCCTGTGACATCCTGCCAGTTTTTAATTCTGGCCTGCTGTATAATTGGGTTTGACACCCCTGACTCACAGTAATGCAATGCATCTTTGTAATGCCAAGTTTATCAATGTGTCTTCATTTACTAAAACAGATTGTGTAGACATTTGAAACAACAGCAACCCCCTTCACCATACTGCTCCTGAGGTCTTGTACCTGTAGCGGTCATCCATGTGTGATCCTCTGCTCAGACTGGTGTATGCCTCCGATGGCGGGCCACCACTGTAGTCGTTGTATCCTCCAATTGGACCATAGTGGTAATTTCTGGGTACCGTGGCCGTTGGGTATTCCCCAGCCACAGGTGGCCTGTAAGGGCGGTCCAAGGTGGCGCTGTAGCCGCCCATACCAGACATGGACAAGCCTCCATCAATTGACATGGAGTCTGATGGCAAGACGGTGCGAGAGATCGGTTTCTTCATCTGAGGGAGAGAACCATCTGGCCGCCGCCCGGTTCCCTCATCGGAGAAAACTGAGTGCACTTCCTGGGAGTCATCGTCTGGTGTGTAGCTGTCATCCACAACTCCATGTGCGGGGTCCACCATCCTGTACTGTAGCAGACACACAGGCACAGATGTTTACAGCTTCTGGCACAGCCAACAATCATGTGATGTCATTGTGAAACATAATACGAAGCACACACACCTGTGTGCCGTTTATATACGAGTCAGTCAGTTTCAGTCGTTCTATGTCTGCATCCCCCAGACGCCCGTTCTAGGAAGAGAACACAAGTGAGAAAAACATTTTGAATGTAATACGATGCCAACAATAATAATTACTCACAACGTTATTAAAAAGAGACTTTGGTGATTCCCAGTAGCCAGAACTGTCCAGTGTTTTACAACCACCCAGATGATATTTCTGCTGCTGATGCACATTCAGTGCTGACGATACAGGATTCATGTTCTGCATGTTCTTGGTCTCTGAGTCACTTGCAGACGAAGAACACTTACCATTTTAAATGAGGCATTTTTTCTTTCACATCAGAGCAATGCGGTCATGCTATACAAATTAAGAAGAATCTTCATTCTCCAGTCATACCTTCTTACTCTGGCTATTTACTGAGAAATGAATCATACAAGTGGAAGATAAGATGGTTACAATTTTGTTACAGGAAAGGGAATTTACCAGTCTGCACTATAAAACACTTCCACAATGAGGGAGGGCACTAACACAAAAAGAAAAAGGAAATGCTTTCAGGGAGAAGGGCACACTTCCTCTGAGTTGGAGCTTCCTCAAATATAACCTAAATCCACACAGTTTAGTACTAGTCTAACAAAATATCACATGTCTGTATCATGTACATTTAAAACACAACAGCCGCAGAGCACAAGGTTCAGGAATGCCCAATCCTTCACAGTTATTCTTTATAGCTGATAATACTGATCTACTATCAGCTATCTTTCAAGGATTCCAAAACCACAGTACACAAGTGCATTTGTGAGTGAGGTCAAGTAATAGATTATGCTTGTCAGCATAAAATGTCAGCTGAATGTGCTCTAGGTCAACCTTTTTGCGAATGTCATCAGGGTTTTCAAGATAACTTGAAGGTGAAAAAGCACAAATTAAAACACACTTATAAAAAGAAATACTCAAGTGTGAACGCAGTTATTACATTCAACTAAAGTAAAACAAAAATGTAAATCTCTGATTCACATTCATATATTCAGATTCACTGTTTACAATTAAAACTGGTTTTCATTTTTATACCTGATTATCTAGTGAGTAACCTAAACCAAACATTCCACAGAATTTTATTTAAAAAAAAAACAAAAAAAAAACACCATTTCAGATGCATAAGCATGTGACACATGCATGTGACATGCTGGAACAGAGAAGAAAATGACAGATTCCAGAAAGTTAGCTGATGAAAGGCATGTATGAAAGGAGCCAGTGAGTGACACTGAAAACATGCTGAAAGCCTTGGATGACAACCAACTCAGGCATGTTCAGCATCATTAACCATCAGGGGGAGCAAACTGGCATGTTTGTAGGTGAGCACAGACATGTCATGTAACAAACAGAGACACATGATGACCTGGTACAGGCAAAATTGCTGGTGGAGAGGAAGCCAGGCAGAGGAAAGAGAGAAAATGGCGGGAGCTGATGGGAGATGGAGCAGGGATTTGGTGGAAACAATGATTTTAATCCACATGATCAATGCATTACAAGAGGGAGAAGATGGGGTCACAATGGCCTTCATGGGTGGGAATGACGGGTTCTGATGGAGGGGTGTTACCTGTGTGTGAGGGAGGGGACGCCCGAGGGTGGAGGGGCTGGTGGCAGAGAGGCCCACTCTCCTCCTCTCCTCCTCAAGTGCCCGTGTCAGCTGTTCAAACTGCACCTCCTGCTCTCTGACCGACTCCAGTAGAGCCGCTGCGCTCTCACACTGCTCCATACACTAAACAGCCCCGGGGTTAGAGAGGGCAGGGGGCATTAGTAACTTTTGTACACATAACTACAACACACTACACCACGGGGGAAGGGAGTCTAATGAAAACAAACACACATTAAAACAAAAATAAAGAGACAAAATATCTGGGTTGATGTTAATGAGACTCTGATTTGTATCCTGATTATTTTGGTTCAGTGATTCAGACTTTAATTAGTTTTTGGAAAGCAATCAGTAACAATGAGAGCATCCAAACAGATTTTTTAAAAGCCTTAATTTAAACCATCTCCATCGCTCTCATCTGGCCAAATAAAAACGTGAGCCATAGTAACCCTCTTTAATCCCATTTAAAAAACTGATTTTTTTCCCCCTGCAACATGTTGCAAATACAAAAACTGGGTGTGACAATCACATGGTCATACAGAGTGCACAAGTGAAGGTAAACTCTGCCTCCCCTCGTCTCCTGTGTTCTGTTGTATAAGGCATCATGTGGGGATGGAAAAAAGATAATACTTTATGCTAATTTCATTTTTCAGCCCTGCTTGTTTACTTTGCTGTGCTGCAAATTCATTATGAACAGTAATGTTATGCATAATTTGAAAGTGGCTCTTTATTTTCCTGCACTCTACTGGATATTACAGGAAGACACGTTTGCATTCTCATTATGAGAAGACAAAGACTCGAAGGCCATCAAAACGTCTGAAGAACAGTTTTGAGCATTCATAGCGATGACAACCAACTTGACCTCAAGTTTTGATTTTCCCGGCTACGTCATCATTTTGATTTGTGTTTCCATATTTTCCACAAATCAGCAAGTTAGTTTATGATGAAGCAGCAGCTTCAACAATAAGGGGTAGAGGGCCTAGTCCACACAGGAAGAACTTAAAGGGGAGAAGGAAACTCCAGACTCCAGGCAGAAGAACCAGACTCTCCCCTCATTTACTACACCCAGGGACAAATAAACAAAGCCATTAATCAGATGCTAAAATAAATGGCAGTTCTTTTTATGACTCAATATTGCAAATCCCTTGAAGTTATAAATAAGGTTATTTTAGCCTCACTTATATTAAGGTTATTAACAACTACCTTTAAGTATTTTAAATTTACCACTACTCAATCTACCCTGACTGTAATACTTTATTGCAATTAGTAAAAATGACAGCTTTTTTAAACTAAGAAACCAAGTGCTGAAAATAACTGCATAACCTTAAACAGTTGAGTCACAAATACAGGAATACACACCTTCACCTGTGGGTGTCGTTTGGCAGAAGAGGTGAGAAGTCACACCAAGATCAGAAGATGAGATCTAGCTGTTCATTTGTAAAAGCTCACCCAAACACCAAGGCCAGAAATAGGGAGGAATAAACTGCAGGCAAGAAAGAAAAGGTGGAGGGAGGATGGAGGAGATGTTTTAGTGAAGTCACCTGTCTAAAAAAGCAGCAACATGGTGAGAATACCATACTAGTGTGGTAATAGGATCGTGTTTGCTCTGCGAGCAGAAAAACACAGCACAGGCAGCGAGGCTTCAGACACACCCAGTATTTACTCAACATTTGGGCTGCATAAGGCTGCGAGCTGGGCTGTGTTCATGAGCAACCTGCTGACCTGGTGCTTATCAGTACGAGGAGATAGGTAGTAACATCCTTTCAATGTTTCTTATCCAAATTGAATAATAACCTTTTCCACTCCGTTTTTATCTACCTCTGGCCATAATGGCTCTTCTGACTGCTATAAATCTCTCAGCTGAACTAACTTATCTTCTTCTCCTCCAAAGGGTCATCTGTTGGTTTGTCTGCTTTGTCAAAATTCCTTTTTATATCAGATCCAAACAAGTGGAGACTAAGATCATCTTATCAGTTTGGTACAACCTTTTCAACTGACAAACAGCAGCAGACACAGTAACACTGACTTGACCGGTTCAACCAGGTAGAGGAGGGGGGTGAAGCAACAAACCCAATAAGCGGAGAGAGGCCTTCAACGCAAGTTTAGACTCCAAACAGATGCCACCATTTACACTTCAAATATATTCACGTACCAGCTCCATTTGAATGTTAAAAGAACAATAAAGTTCTAACAAGTTGGAAGAATAGGAACTGAATAGGACGAGCCATCGTTTCACCTGTTCATGTTCAGGCAGACATGATGACCTCCTTGTTTGAGTATTATCACAAGGGATTTGACTTAGAAAATAAAAAGGGTCCATTTGAATTTGGATCTTTGTCAATTGAATTATTCACAGTCACAGAGAAATGTCAGGACCCGGGAGTGATTTATGATTGAGGAAAAAAACACTGTGGGTGTGTCAACTGTGGGAAAAGCGGGAGGAGAGTGGGATGGCTCGACGAGGAAGAAAACAAGGAGTGGCTTTCAGAAGACAAAGGAATGTATAAAACCAGAACTTACTTGAGTAATAAGGCCGGCTGACAGGAAGACATGACGTCGTATTATACACATTGTACAATTCTGTTAGGTAGCCGTGACGCCCTCAGAGTCACAACCTCCCACCTGAGCCACTCACCAACTACTGTCCTCGATCTTGCATGCCTATATATGGTCACAGCTAGTACAAAGCTTGTACTATTCATACATGGGCAGGGAGACTGACAGAGAACTGCAAGCAAATAAAACAAGCAGAGAGCCTGCAGAGAGTGAGGGGGGTTGAGATAAGGATAGAAGTGTTGAATAAAAGATAAAAGCTGATCTAGCATTCCTGACATTCATCCTTCGTATTGTCTCCCTCTCTTGCTGCCTTTTCAGCTCATCAGCCCACCCACTCATTGCCAGTACAACTTTAAGGATCATCTAGAGGCTGATGTATCAGACAATCCTCACTGATACAAAAAAAAAAACAAGACCCCTAACGGGCTATTTCAATTCATCCATTGTTTAATCAGGTAATTCATTATTTAATCTGTAGAAGAAGACAAATTCCTACACAGGCAATAATCACTGCACACAACCACCACATCCTGAAGTCAGCATCGCTTAAAATTATACACCTGACCCTCGTGGTCAGTTGTAGAAGGGGACAGTAAAATTGTGATGTTGAGCTACTGGCGAGTAGGCTGAAAATGTAGCCATGTTTGTAAAAGATACATAATCATGATTTTAAAGACAACACCACAAACATAAACAAACAAATACTGCTCTTAAATTTCTGCTATTGACATACCAAACTAGTCTGATATCTAATAGTCTGGTCCACTGCAAGAAACAATTGCACAGAAACATCGCATGCAGCTGGGAAACCGCAGGTCAAACCACCCTTTACAGTGGCGATGTTTGCATGCCAGGTGGGGGAACTAACATGCAGGAGTTCCAATTATATTTTGAGAACTTGGGTGTATCTCAGCCTTAGTTCCAGCAATGCACAATAAACCTTAGTAAATTACCGTATATAAACAAACCGTATATAAGAAATATATGGGATATTATAAAAACTACATGGTAACATTATATAGATAAATGATGATAGATCAATGGCTTTACTATGAAATATGATATTGCCTTTGGTAACCAAAGTCGTTAGAGGGAATTCACAGCTGTCACTCAGAGACTTTGGAACAATGAGAAGGTTGTGCAACTGAGAACACCAACACATGTGTGAGAAAACATTTCAGAGCAAGGAGAACTCGGTTTGACACATTTAATTTCATGTGGGTTGCGAATGCGCACGTGTGTGTGTGACAGTGGTGTTCATGAGGCTCTTGACACACTCATGACTTCTGTTTTACACCCATCGCCCTCTCCCTCACAGCTGTTTCTGCCTTGAAGGCCGACGGTGAGTTTCGTTTGACTCCACTCCCTATGTTCTTCCCGACAAACAGGATGTTATGGATCTGACACCAGGAATGAGTAAAGTGACACAAGAGCCACAAAGGGACGACAGAGACATCAACTGTTTGTATACAAACCACATGAGATGGCGAGATATGCTTCAACAACCACCTGCATGGATGGTTTTCTCCATTACCAACATTTTGCGGTGAAAATCCCCTCAGGGTCAATATGTTGATCATGCGACCACAAACCACTTCCCACTTTGCTGATATGGGTTTTCATCTAATTTCTGTTCTGCTTTTTTTTTTCGTTCAATCAATTCTAAACATTTTGACAACAAATGTCTTTATGGTTATTCTGTTATTCTGTGTCATTGCTGAAACCCAATTACACAGAATCGGATTAATATAAAAAAATATGACAACACACTATATTTAATGTGTCGTTTTAAAAAAAATCAGTCTCAATTATATTTTCCCATTTACTTGAGAAGATGGGTTATGATTGTGATCATATTAATGAAACTTGCCCAAGCATAACATCAATTTTACGCACACTGATACTGTTGGAGACTTTTCTTACTAATGCTCCTTGCATGTATACAGGGTGCATGCCTAATTAAGTCATTAACAACAGAATGAAAAACAAAGTTGTTTTCCATAATTTTCTAAATCTCAAGATGGATGAAGAAAAGGCAGACAGGAAGGGTTCACGTTCTGCTTTAGGAAACCAAGTCAAACAATCAAAAAGACAACAGTCCCTTTAGGGTCAGCAATTCGGTTCATCTGATAGTATACTGACACACCAACAGTCACATATCTCCATCTGCTTCAGGAGACATCAGTCAACATGACTCACTAAGCCTCGTCAGAGGCATCTGCGATGAGCCACATATGTAACTCACAGTGTAGCCTTTGTTGACTATATGAAGGTCTCTGTAATACAATAAGGCCCTACACATGCCATTATTTAAAAAAAATCCCAAACCCCAGAATCAACAACAGTGTCTTTACCATCTGGGTGATCATCTGTTTTTACGTGAGCTGGTTACTAATACTACAAGATGTCAACATGTCAGTGTGATACCTCTGTTCTTGTCTTAAAGACAAGTGTTTCGTGTAATGAGACGAAGGATTTGTCCTCTTGATCTACTTACCTGATAGCACATTCACACACCAGGTTCTTGATGCACGCACAACTCACAACGACTCACAACTAGATAGACAAATACCTGTTGTGGTTAACTTTAACACCTTAACCAAGCAGATAGTTGCATTCTGTTGGCAGTTGGTTTCAACAAGTCACCGAAAGTTAGAAGTTATGAGACATGTACGCAAACATGTAACAATATACTTTTAGCACTAAACTCTGGTCTAAATTGTTTTCGTATAAACGTGTACCACAAATCACTTTAAAAAAAGGCAGCACTAACCTACACTTTAATATGTGCATGTGTGTGAGACCAATGTTTACAAGAGTAAAGCCAGCTTACTTGTTCGCTCTCAGGTTGACAGTTATCCCCACCCATGCATTTATTTTCTCTCCAAAGCAAGTTCACACAGGACCCACCCAACAGGTTCACAGGCAGACAACCCCTAAGTCCTAGCTTTTGTGACAGACATACAAAGGCAGGACCACCACCCTTAAAACAGTCTTGAGACCCAAAATACAACCAACACAAATCTTAAGTCTACTTGTACAGGACTAGGCAAACAATAAAAGCCATTTTAAAGATTTAAACAATGACCTAAATCTGCTATATAGTAACCTCTAAGTGAATGAAAAAATGGCGACTTCCTTTAACTTCTTTGAAAACTGATTTTGTATAAGTTTTATACAGACTGTTCTTTTGATCATTTAAGAAAAATGTTTTGCTTTGTTATAAAAAGAAAACGACCCCAATATGTAAAACACGAAACACTTCCGTTACACGTACATAAATATAAACAGATTAGTTGGTGATACAGTCGATCGAGTAGTCGATTAGTCAACGATAAACTTACTCGTCATGTAATATAGTGATTTCCTCCCCTTCTTCAAGTCGTAAAGATTAAGCCCAGTGCGAGAACCAATACTGCTTCCAGGAAGACTGTTACAAACGAGCCATTACATCAACACTATTGTGAACTAGGTCAGTCATCTGTTAATGTATGCGAGCTGGTAACCGAAGCTGGTGCCGGACACCGGGGTGGTGATCCCGCCCGGCCGTTACGTCGTTAAAAACCCATCTCCCGAATGACAAGCCCTTAAAATTAACAATTTTAGAAACGACGTCATATACGCGCAAAGTTATTTTTAAAACCAAACATTATCATGTGATTGGTTGGTTTTAACTGTTATAGCAAACCAGTGGAAGGTAAAAAGAACTATAACCGTTGCACTGGCAAACAATACGCTGAAAGAATAATACCTTATTTTTGCCTTGCACTCATATCGGCGACGCACTCTGACAAACAGGGGACAATTTTGGACGTAAAAACGCACCAATGTGACCTCTTTATGTCTCCTTTTCGGTTAGCATCACAATAACCCACATAGCAGTGTTAGCGCTAGCTTAATGACGCCGTTTAGCCGACAAGACCAGACGTTGGCGAACATTCAGTCGAATAACCACTTAAAACTACATTCGGACTAAAATGGTCCGATGTAACGCGCCTTTTAAAGACTATTTAGTGTGTATTTAAACATCAATCCCGAACGCTGCAGAGTTTAACGGCCAAACTTTGGGTTAGCCTAAAAACGTTAACGCTAGGGTTGCTAGCTGTGGATGTGTCGATGTGACCACTCCTTGCCAACGCTGCAGTCACAGTTAATCACTACATCTGTGCGGGGAAACAAAAAAACAGTACAGATGTACAACACGGACCTGGTTGTACCACTCAACGGGAAACACACGCGCGTTTCACCCACCTGTTCGTTGAAACGCGGTCCCGACGCCTGCCAGACCGTTCAAGGCTTTTTTTTCCTCTGTCGTGTTTCTCCCTCAAGTCCCCCTCCTTCTGTTGCTTCTGGGTCAAGCTCGTCAAAGGCAGAGCGACATCACCGAGCTCTCTATGAAAGAGAGGGAGGGGTCAGGCCGGGCTTTACCGTAATAAAGGCGCGCACACAAATTCTACTCTCAGACAACAATAGAATTCTTTTAATTTGTCCCAAAATGAGGAAGATTACACATGACGAGGCTGAATATGACGTAAATCTTTATTTTCTGCTTGTTATTCGCAAATAAAAAGGAAAACTCGAACCAAATTCCAAGATTTCCATATTTCCTTTAAATAAAAAAAATCCTTATTTTGGAAAAGACATAATGTGGATTGTTTTTGCAAATATTATATTTTATAAAGTAGGCGTTGTCTTATTAATATTACAAAATAATAAGACCACGCCTATAACTGAATTTTATTAATTTAACTGAACAAATAATAACTACATTACATGTATTTGTCATTGTCATTGTATTTATTATGAGTTGCTCTCTTTTATGAATGTTCCTTTTCATTGTACTATGTTATGTGTTTGCCTGTCTGTGGGACTGCAGGTGGAAATTAGTTTTAAGTGCAAAGCATATTTTCTTTGATTAATGCTTGTGTACATTCTCCTTGTCAAATAAATAAAAAATAACAATAATATTAATAATGTTATTATTATTCTATCCATCCATCTTCAGTAGCTTTTCTTTTACCAGGTTGCAGGAGCAGCAGCCTCCACTACTGCCACTCAAATCATATTGCAGCGCACCTTCCAACTGGAAGCCTTATTATTTTTTTGTTATTATTATTATTATTCTCAAATAATATGCAAATTTCAACATAAAGATAAAGCATTTAATGTGACATCACTGGATAAGACAGAATTTCTGGGTTAAGAGTCTGGCAGACCTCCAGTCTGGTTGCCACTCCAACAACAAAGAAGAAAATCACCACAAAACCAGAAACACACAAGTCTCCACCAATGATAATAACCGCTCTGTCCTGTTATTTTAAGGGGCAGAATCGTGGGCAGTTTAGGCCGGTTCGCTATTGAAGTGAAAGTGCTGTGTTGTTGTGACAGTTATTGAGCAACTATAGACCTAAGCATAAAATAGTGGTTGACTATGACACAGAAATAACTTGGACTTTTTTGATCCTGTGACGCTCAGTGTTGTTTCAATTTCATATTTGTTTTCAGTTTGATTTGACACTCCAGAAACCTGAAATATATCTTTGAATTAGACTTTGGCTAATTGTGTCCCATGGGTAAGGGTTTGACCAACAGGGTGAAGACACTTGGGCTCAGCCCAGGGGCCTAGATGGCTCTACATGAATGGAGGATCCTCTTCAGCAGCCTTGTACAGTAGGTACAGTTCACCTGGCAAGACCCTAAGGTGAGCTAAGAGCTACTACAGCCATTGAAGTTTTTCAATTCCCCCATTATGGAAAGGCTGTGACAATAAAGACATAACATCTATTTGTTGGCTCCAAACTGCTTCCACATCCTTTCAGAGAAAGGAGCTTCCTGTCTGAGAACGCTGCTGGCACAACTCAGACTCTGATAAGAAGACTGTAATTAAATCCACATATTGGTAATAAAAACATAATTGCTCCCTGTATGATATATTCATTTAATGACATGTTTCCTTCAGTACATGTCTTGCTACATCAACAACAAGATAAAAGACAGTTTTTCCCACTGCTTTTATGGCACATCAGTGGTGCAAGCACTTTGGCTATGCATGATAAAAAACACTAATGGGAGCAAAGCTCTGATAACCCTAGAAGGGAGTAGGGTGTATACATTCCCTGAAACTTCTCTGAAATCCTCAACCTCCTTCTCCCTCTATTGTGGCCACTCTCCCTCTCTTAGTCATAGACACACACATACACACACATACACACACACACACTATTTAGCAGATTGCCCAAGAACAATAGGCCGAGAGGAAGCGGCCTTTCTTGGGGAAGTACAACAACATTCCACACCAGCACGACAAAGTGACAGGCACGTAAACCACCATAAATGACCATTACATTGCAACACTTACATATGTGTGATCAGCAGCACATGAGGTAATAGATGAATCAAAACTGACTGCAGGACTATTTTAGGATTGTATTATATGTGGGTGATTATAAAGAACCAACAAATTGTCATGTTTGGGGTGTTATTCGTAAACATGTGTGTTAGAAAAACGTTGTTGTAATGTTATCCAGGAAAAGATTGCTAAGTTTTTTAACACATTTTGACCTGACATTTCGAGTTCAGTCAGGCAAAATAAGGGCAAACATGAAACAAGTTCTCCAGTGATGGCTGCATGGAAGGAGGAACAATGCCAGGAATTTCTCCCCCGCTTTCCTCAGACCACCACTAACCCACCCACCCAACGAAAAAACACTTACCACACCCTTAAGAACCAGCGGCCTTAAGTGACAAGTAGGAGAGGAACTCAATCAAAGGAATTACTGAAGAAAACAATGCTGCCCTCTATTGGTGATGTGAAGAAAAAACAAAAACAGGCAAACACTGACATTTCTGTCAAAATATAATTTATTTAAAGTTACAACAGCTCTACGAAGTTCCCCACAAAAGGGGCCATTGTGCTATCTGAAACTGCACTTAAGTGTAAACCCGAGCAGTAACACAGGTAGCAATAGAGGTAGCAAGAACACATAGTGAACATACAATGAGGAATGAGGAAAAAAAGCGTGCTGATTTAGACAAATAAACACTTATAGACACAAAAGGTTAACTGTGAAATGTAATTAAAATCACATTTCAGTTTAAAAGTTCAGACGACACAGTCTAAACTTAGGGTTGGTGGCAGCTGTTGCGAAAGGAGATCGCACAGCATCTGCTCAGTCCTTTGAGAACTTGACACCTGTATGAAGCAGCCACTCAGACAGTCACATGCCACTGAACGTCTGGAAAACGTAAAATATACGAGACAGTCATGAAATGTGCGACTGTTATCAAAGTAGACCGCTGGTGTGCGTGACCATGTGTCTGCGCAAGTTGCTGGGGTTGTTGAAACTGGCTGGGCACTGATTGCAGGTGTAGGGCTTCTCACCCGAGTGTGTCCTGAGGTGGATCTTCAGGCTGCCATTCTGTGTGAAGCGTTTCCCGCACTGTGAGCAGGCGTACGGCTTCTCCCCGGTGTGAATGCGCATGTGAATGCCCAGCGTAGTCTTGTTGACGAACGTCTTGCCGCACATGCTACAAGGAACAGGTGACTCCCCGGTGTGACTCGCCCGGTGCAGGATCAGGTCTTCACGACTGTGGAAGTGCTCCCCGCAGAAGCTGCAGTCCAATGACTTGTGGAAAGAGTAAGGAAGAATACTGTGCTGCTGGGCGAACTGGCTAGTGTGGCTTATTCGCCCCATTTCACCCTCAGCTCTGACAATTGTTGAATTTACTGCAGAATTCACAGCAGGTGAAGAAAGCTGACTGGTGGTGTTTGGTTCTAAGTGGTTGTTTCTCACCAGTCCAACAACATCCTGCTCCAGCTTCACTGGTACACAGTCTGAGGTAAAACCAAGGAGACTATCAGGGCTGGGATCGTGATCTAGGGACAGAGTGAAGGCCTGGATTTCAGAGGGACTGAACAGGATGTCGCTCTCCTCCTTCTGAGGCCTTTCTCTTTGGCTGTGGACATTCACGATCTTGAGCTCATCACTTTCACTTCCAACCTGAGACGATAAAGCAGGCTCTAAATTCTGAGTGTCTGTGGAAACAGATCCCTGTGTGCTGTGGCTTTGGAAGTCAGAATGGCCTGCTGGAACAAAAAAAAAATCACAAAGTCATGTAAGAGCGTTAGTTGGGGCTGGTGACAGGTTAAGATCATGATATTATTCAATGGCAAAGGAAAGTTTCTCTTGGACAATGTTCAGAGCAGGTGAGACAAACTCAGGACCAGGGAATCTTTAAGCTTTGGACAAAATCTAAGATTATTTATGAACACATTTAACACGAAATTACAAGGGAAAACGACTTGACCTGTTTACACTGGGTCAAGGCAATACGAATGTTTGTCAAATAATTATGTTTAGATATATATTTTTATTAGACCAAGTTACAGAAAAATCTTTTAAGAGTACAGTTCTTTAAGTTTTACTTGAGATTTTTGTTGGGTCATCATTAGTCTCATGGTGGATCATAAATGTAAGTTAGTTTTGTATATGTTGAAAATGATCTATAATTCTTTCCTATCCTATTTTTCTAGTTCTCTACAAGTCAATTATTTTGTGTACTATGTATTATTTTTCATGTATTTTCATGTATTATTTTTCAACATCAGTGGTTTCTTTCAATCAGGGTCCATCACTGCAACACTTCTTTGGAGGAAGGGCATATTGATGACACATATACATATATTTTTATTCTCCGATAAATGATAACAACTCACCTACATCCGGTGCGGATTCTCCAACATCATCTTCATCTTTAATCAGAATCACATCTTCTGCTTCATCATCTGTACACTAACAAAACCAAAGATGAAAAAACTCCAAAACAAACCAACACTTGGGTCGACTGTGTACTTTGTTTACCTGTGACTGAGTGGCAGTGGATGAACTCTTGTTTTCTGACTGTAGTGTCTCAGCCTCAGTGGGTTTTTGAGCCTTAGTGGGTTTAAGGATGACTAGAGAAAGGATAGAAATAAATGTTAGTTACGTGAACACACAGAGTGAAATAGTTTCTTAGTCTTATACCTTTTTGAACACTGCTGCTAGCTTCTTAATGGCTGATGACATTGTGATGGCCTAAGAGACTCTTAAATCTTAAAAGTCGCTAAAATATAAAAGTATTTTTGTTGACAAAATCTTAATTTGTTTTATGTTACATACTTTACATTTAATGTATGTATTTTCCAAATCTAAATTTAAATACCTTATTTCCCTTAATAATTCCACTTGCACTATATTGACAAGTTTTAGACATTTGTGAATTTGAATAAAAAAAATGTTTGTCTCTACTTCCCACTTTACCATTGTGTAATATATAAAGCCTCCGGACGAGGGCAGTATTCTACGATTTTGCCCCATACAGCAGCGATTAATTTAGTGTTTTTACGCTGTTACGTGATTTAAAGAAGGTTAAACATCAGAGTCTTTGTAATTGAATTACTTTTCCTTCATAAACTTTTAAAGTCTAATTCACTACCTTGGTAAGCAAAGAAGTGGGACGTAAAACATCTATTAAATATCTAACTAAATCATCTCCTTTCGCTTGTCCGTTTTTTCGGTGTTTCCACAGCGAATCATTATTTTCCATCTCACTCTGTCCTCTGTATCTTCTACTCTAACTCCAACTACCTCTATGTCCCCCCTCACTGCATTCACCAATCTCCTCTTTATCTCCAACCTGGTAGCTCCATCTGTAGGATCATTCTTCTACTAATGTATCCACTGTCCGTCCTCTTTGAGCATGATCAAACCATCTCAATCTGTTTTTTCCTTTGAGAGCCTTTGAGTTCGTCTTTTCCTTTCAGCTTGTCCCTTCTTTTAATGGTTGCCACAGCAAGTCAACAATGTCCATCTCACCCTGTCTTCTCTATTTTCTACTTTGACTCCAACTACCTCCATGTCCTCCCTCACTGCATACATCAATCTCCTCTTTTTCCCCTACCTGGTAGTTCCACCTCTAGGATCATTTGTCTACCATGGTCCCTCCTCTGAACATGTCCAAACCATCTCAATCTGTCTTCTACATCTTTTTCTCCAAACCTTCCTGTCTGTGTTGTCCCTCTAATCACCTCATTTCTGATCCGGTCCATCCTTGTCTCTCCTAAAGAGAATCTCAGCATCTTTAACTCCTCCACCTCCAGCTCTGTCTCCTGTCTTCTACCTATTCCTAGTGTCATCCATCATGGCTGGTCTCACAACCATCCCGTAAACCTTTCCCTTCACCTTAGCTGACTCTCTTCTATCACAGATCACTCCTGATTCTTTTCTCCAGTTGTCCCATCCTACATGTCCTTTTATTTATTTTTATTTGACAACCTGGTATAAATCGTCCCGTTGATTTCCTTCCCAATGTCGCAAGTGTTAATCACAGTTAATTGCAATTCTAATTCTATTATTTGTCAACGT
>JAFBJS010002564.1:0-13289 GCA_016785265.1 Paraplagusia blochii | reverse complement strand
TACAATGAGTAAAGGTTGTAGATATAATGATAAAAAAAAGACAATTTGATTATTGAAAAATGACCGTGGGGCCACACCTTTGTGACACACGCGTGACGTAGAAGGGCACGTCGGTAATACACTGTAAATGAATAAACGACTGGAAGAATGAGATTTTTGATAAATGTATGTTTTTACGTTAATTACTTCATGACTCAGATTTATTTGTTTCACTGACTCTGTGGCTTATGCGACTGTTGAACAAGGAGCGCCGTTCCACTCAACCGCGATAAGGAGAAACTGTATAATAGGAAGAAGGCCTATGTTTCTGTTCCTACTGTTACATTTTCTGACCTGGTATTTTTGGCCGTGGTTTAGAGGAAGTCCCCCGGCCCAGAGGCTGTCGGCTGGCCGGTCGGTGTAGTCTGGTCTGCAGCCGTAGAGAGAAGAGCTCGCTCCTCATCACTTTCATCCTGGTTCTCAGCACCTCGTTCTCCTTCAGGCTCTGGCTTAAATGCAAGCGGAGGTTAACGGAGCTCTCGGAGAAAAGCTGGCTGATCTCCACCACGGCCGCCTTCACCAGCACATCCATGATGGACATGAGCTGTGACTCCAGGCTCAGACTGCCCGGCGTCATACTGGAACACATGTTTGACCAAACTACACCGCCGATTAAAGTTTATGTTGCAAAACACACCGAACACCGAGCTGCTGAATTCACCCAGGGCCATAAACGACGCCACTTCCGGTTACTACAGACAGTGTACCGTAATTTCTAGAAAGAGGGCACCTCCCAATTTCCTAGAAGGCGTCTGCTAGACATTTCAACGTGTACTTGTTTTTAACTGAAATTTATATATGTAAACAATCAAAGTACTGGAGTAAACACCCAATACGCCATTTTGGTTCCAAAAGTGTTTGTTTACTGGATTTGAAGAGTACGCAAAAGCACATTGTTCAGGCTCGTTTATAAGTGGCCATATTAGCAATGTTTTTCCTGAATGGCTTCTAAAACCGAAATCTTAATAATAGAAATGTAATCATGCAGTTCGATATAACAAGGGGAAACCGTTTCTAAGAAAGTTTTTAATGACATTGGCGAAATTGGATGGCGAAAGAGCAAACTATCTTAAGAGACAAATCGGACAGGGTCGAGAAACCAGTAACCAGAACGATGTGACGACATTCTAACGACGCCATTTTTACAACGATCTTAATGTTGTACTAATGTGCCGTGTTTCTATTAAATGAGAGAAAGAGTGACTGGATACATACACGGAAAGCAACAAAAACAATACTGTTTAAACTGTTGACCCTTCAACGATGAGCACTTATTTTTTTCATACTTAGAAACATTATCCATTAACGGCAATGCCGCGAGCTAGGAAGCTAACTGTGTAAACTTACGTTTCCATTGAGTAAATTTACGTTTACATTTAATAAATAAACCTTCAAACTAAATAAAACTTGTTCCATTTGGTAATTTAACTTAAGAAAATTTTCCTGCTGAATATTACTTTAATTTGTGTTTATTTTCATAATATTTGATGAAAAACAACCCAGTAAACCAGTTTTTTCTTCTTTATTTTCTTACTGCGTAACACTCACACAAATACAGTAATAGAAAAAAAACCCTTACACTTTAATTTACTTAAAAAACAAACACAAATTGGTTGAATTTTACTAACAGCGCCATGAAGGTTATTTAAAAAACATTCCACCAAAACTATAATTTTCAAATAAAAAGCACCAAAAGTTAAAGCTTTTTTTCATAAAAATTCACTCCAGACAAAAAGTTAAAAAGCAATATTTTAACAACAACAACAACAAAAAAAAAACTCAAAAAGAAAAAGGCTTTCAAACAAAAATCTATGTTCAGAAAGCAAACATTTTTAAGGAACATGGTCTTGATTAAATAATGTGTCTTCATTTTTTGTTTTGTCCATTCAGATTTCTCTTTTTGCTTCTACCGTGGTTGTATTTATTCCTAATTAATTTCTCTGAACTGAACTATACTAAGACTACTCTGTTGTTTGGTCTTCTGTCTTGTTCTATGCGGTCACATCTTCTCTCCCACCTTCATTCATCATGCAGCTCTTTTCAGCATCCACCTCATCTTCCTCCTTTTCAACAGTTTCCTCCACCGCAGCAGTATCTTCTTCCTTTTCATGTTGGCCCTCCACCAACTCCCCCTCAGCAGACTCCCCTTCCATCGCTTCTCCTTCTGCATCTTCACCCTTGTCTTCTGCCTTTTTGTCAGCCTTCTCTTTCTCCTCTTTGTCCCTTCTCTCTTTCTCTATTTTTGACAGGCTGTGGCAGAGAGACTGGACGTATGTAAACACACACATAGGATCTGGATTCTTACCCATCATGATCATGTCTGGCACTTCCAGCAGAGGGCAGCAGTCTGCCAAGGACCTACAGGAAGAACAGACAGTTTTAAAAAATCAGAAACAAGAACGACGAAAGATGTTAAATAAAACTCAAATTACTACACTAAAACACATAACAATTTTTTTTCATATCCTTTGAAAAGGCCACATTGTGGTTTCATAGACACCAGAACATTTTGCTTGAATGGCCTGCCTGCAGAGCAGATTGATCTCTTATTTAAAACCAATTATAAAGGTATGGTTCCTTCCCTGTCAACGGACAAAAACAAAACTAAATAAAAAACAATAATTTAATTCATTTAATAATTTTGTAGATACTTATTCCATATGTTTTTAATTATGATATTTATATAAAAAATGTAGTCAATAACTATGATTTGAAGCTGTATTTTTTTTAGTTTTATAGATAGATAGATAAATAGATAGAACTTGTATTAATCCCTTGGAAGCATCCTTTGTGAAATGAAGGAATTGTATTGTTTTTGGTTTTATTTTATGGTATTGTAGTTTCTGT
Source organism: Paraplagusia blochii (assembly GCA_016785265.1). Taxonomy (NCBI): domain Eukaryota; kingdom Metazoa; phylum Chordata; class Actinopteri; order Pleuronectiformes; family Cynoglossidae; genus Paraplagusia; species Paraplagusia blochii. The sequence continues at coordinate 10,403 of JAFBJS010002564.1, read as the reverse complement.
TTACTGTTGTTATTCCTTGTGCTAGTCAATGAAAATTAGTTGCTAAACAATGGAAAGTCTCTTACTCTGCCTTTTGAAAAGCCAGGGTGAAGTTCTTCTCCCTCTCCTGTGGCCTGAGGGAGCTGAAGTCAAATTCTTTTGGAAAAAAACGGTGAATCAGAGCGCAGAAGGCCAGACCATCACTCCAGGACGAAGAGAAGTTTTCTATGTTAACACCCTGGATAAAAACAGTGGCATGGACTGAGAAAATAATCAGAAAGAATCTTCTAGACATCAGACTAAAGCATCTGACTGACCTCATAATTTCGGGTTTTACTACGACACCACTGAAGAATCTTCTGTTTTATAGACGCTCCTGTGGCTGCAGCTGAGGCAGACTTCTGAATTCTGAAGTTGCGGGGCATGGGTTTCCTTAGAAATGAAGAATATTGTTGCAGGATAACTATTTTAAATTGTAACTTTAATACTCAACAACTAAAGCCCAAACATAAAAAAAATGCACCATCACTTACTCCGGTGCTCCTTGTTCAAACTTGGCGATGATGCTGTTTTTAGTGGACGCTCTGACGGAGCGAGCAGAGGGTCTCGGTCTGGACATGGAAGAAAGCGAAGGTCCACTCTTCCTTTTGGGTTTTTCCTGCTCATTAGTTTTTCCCTTTTCTTTTGTTTGAACTTCAGCTGCTGGTTTTGTCTTTTCAGGTTCTTTTACAGTTTCCTCACTGACAGGTTTTTCTTTTTCCTTTGACTCTTTCTCTGTAATATTTTTGTCTTCACCTTTGCTTCTGTCCTTAACCTCCTCTGCATCTCCCCCACTCTTGACCTCCTCCTCCCCCTCTTTTCCTTTTTGGACATCTGTCAGGTCCTCCTGTTTTGTCTCTTCTTCTTTTATCATGTCGTGGTCCTCGCTATCAGCAGCTATGTTGTCCTTATCTGGTCCTCCTCGTCCTGTGTCATCCTCAGCAGGTGTTGCTTCAGTCTTTGGTTGGTCCATATCGACAGCTCTGGCGTCCTCCGTTGTCTGTTGTTGGACTGCGTCCTCCACTGCCCTTTGACTTTCTGCTGTCTCTTGGTGCGACTGCTCAATCTCTGCGTCTTTGTTTTTCTCAAGCTGTGTCTCATCTGCCTGGGAAGAAGACGCAAAATCACATTTTATTATTTTTTCCATGGGAGCTTTAGCAGTAAATGTCCACCTGCATGACCTTGTAATGTTATTTGAAATTGTTTCTATGTCTTAGTGGCTGATACCAGGATCTAAACTGGAATATTGTGAGTGTTTTGATCTTGCATTGATCTCTCCTGGAGACATGGGACCTGAGGGTGAGGAAATACTGTCAGAGGAATGTATATCTTTTCTCAGACTTTACTTTTCAAAATAAATGATCAAACATTTAAGAGCATTTTGTCTTCTCATTGAAACAACTTCTTTTGAGGGATATGACTCATGTAATGTGAGATCTGCAGCTCGATCCAGGGACTATAGGGACATTTCACTTATGCAGGGCCAGCAGGCAGTCAGAACATTTAGATATTAACTGTTAATCCCAGAAAATGATTTATAGCAACCTTTGTCAAAGGACTTTCTCCGGAACCATCATCTGAGAGCATCTAAATAAAACTTTCTGTGTTTTCCCAGAGTAACCACATTGCTGATATTTTTCCAAACTTTGAAAGGACTTTGCTGACATCTTTGGGAAACAGTAAAATTGTTTTCTGGAGCATATTGTGTACTATGTTGGTACTTTTTCTGCCAACAATTCATGCTAGTATCAAAAATTGACCAATTTCTTATTCTAATCTCCTTCATATTGTCTGCAATTTTTGCATGTTTCAGCAAATCCACCTAATAATCTTGCTATTAGTTACTCAAAACATAGCAGGATCACGATTTGGTTAAATGACGTTAGGAGTGTCCCACAGTGCACAGCAGGTTCAGTCAGTCCAGGTCAGAATTTTCAGCAGTGACTCATCAGTGGTACCAGGGAAATTGACACCATGTGGACGAGAATTATTATGTATTGATGTTTGTTCATGCAAACAAATGCTTGACCTGTCCTGGCACAAACACTGACCTTGTCACACACAGACTGGTTCCATGCCTGTGTGTGTTTGGAGAAACAGAACAGGTGTAGCACAGTAAAATGCTAAGAGGTCTATTTCCTTTGCACCTGCTAGAAATACTCAGCAGGACACTTCCTGGTAAACACAGTTTTGCCCGGCAATTTTGGTGTTTATAGAGTGGAACAGTGGAATGGTGAGGTTACAAGGAGTAGAGGAGGAGAAGGTGGAGGAGAGATGGAAAAGAGGTGAAGAATGGGAGTGGAGGCAGGATGGAACAACTGGGGAAAAAGTGTCAGGAGTGATATGTGATAGAAGAGAGTCAGCTATGGTGAAAGAAAAGGTTTATGGATGGATGAATTAGAGACACTAGGAACAGGTAGAAGACAGGAGACAGAGCTGGAGGTGGAGGAGTTAAAGATGTAGATGTTCTCTTCAGGAGAGACAAGGATGGACAGGATCAGGAATGAGGTGATTAGAGGGAAGCTAGAGAAGCCAGATTGGTAGAAGAATGGTAAAGATGGAGCCACCAAGTTGGCGACAACGAAGAAGGACAAAGGGGAGATGGATACATGCAGTGAGGGGGGACATGGAGGAAATTTGAGTCAGGGCAACTAAAATAAAAAGAATTTGAAGATAAGTTAGAAAACCTGGTTGTTGTTGTTGGTGTCAGTCTGGTCAGATGTCTCCGTAGGCTCAGGTGTCTCCAGGTTTGCTGCTTCTCCGTCCATGATGTCTGAAGAAGTTTCCTTAAGAGATATTTTATTTTTTTTGCCTTATCCAGGAACCCTTTTATAATCCCTCCTCCTTCCTTGAAAGTTCAGTCAAAAGTGAACCGTCTCCACAGGACCTTCAGCCTCACTCTGTCCTCACTACATACTTTCCTGTCCCTGTCACTCCTCTCTCCCTGTCTGCATGGTCCGGTGTGACTGATGTGTGTGAGGGTTTGCGGATAATCTCCCCTCACCCCTTTCATTTAATAGCCCCACCTCCTGGCCCATTAGGATTCCTGCATGGACTTCTCAATGACCTTTGGAACAACACAGAGCCCTGAAATAGAAGCTGAGTGACAGTGGGCCAGTGCGGTGGGCCGAGCAGCTGCGTCTGCTGTGGAAACGGCGGCTGTACACACACATGGATAGCGCAAACGTAACAAGTGTGATACGTGCATACAGCCAGAGGGACATTTCAAATAATATTATGTTATATTGTTAAATGCAGTTAAACTGTAGATTACATTTGATGGATGTTTTTTTATCCAAAGGTCCAAAAATTTGAGATATTATTATTATTGTAGTTACTGATAAGCTCTAGAAATGTAAGTTCAAACAGTATTAATGAGCCTTTAGAGCAGTATTTCTCAAATAATGGGGCGGGCCCCTCTGAGGGACGTGGTGAAGTGGGAGGAGAGGCTTCTAATAGATTACAGGAAAGGAAAGCAAACTCCTGGTCATTGTGATCCACACCACTGCACCCGACACCAGAGGGAACAGTGGGCAGCTTTAAGACCCCGGGGAACAGTCAGTGTGGACGGTGCCATGCAAAGTGGACCTCAGTGGCAACTTGGTAGTTGGTGGATTTGGACCTCAGTCTGGTTCCTTAAACACTAGGCCACATAAAGCATGTTGCACATAAAATTACAACTACAGTAATGCTTGAATGATAACAAGCCTCCAATCACTAGGTGGCAGCAACTTACCGGATTTAGTGGTTTATACAGATACAGTACATTTTCAGGTTCGTAATAGTATTTGAATTTGCAGGGTTTTAGACTAGTCAGAAAAGAACCAACAACCACTGCTTTAAACCAAATTAAAACTAGAGAGTTAGAGTCCTTCATGTTGATTTACATCTGTTATTATATTTCGAGTGTGCTCAAAAAAATCTTGACATTTTCTCCATACATTTTGATTTCTCTGATCTTGTGTGAACAGACTGGTTCAGATGAGGAATGTTAGTCCGGCCTCCGGGCTAAATACTGCATCTACTCCTTCAACAAGCAACAGATGGGTTTAAAAATAAATCTTTATTTCTACTCTGTCTATCAATGAGTTCTCCCGCCCCCACAGTTAAACGCAAACACACAGGTCCCTTCTTCATCGGCTATAAAAACATCAGCACCTTCTTATGTGTCTGTTCCACTCCCACCTGCTCACAGTCAAGTATAACAGGACTGATCCTCCTCATTCACTCCAAGGTCCAGCTCTCATGAAGATGAACATTATTTCTCAAACCGAGGTTAAAAATCATTGAAGGATGTTATAAATACGATTAAAAGACATGTAGCAAACCTTACTATTGTCAGCAGACACATACACCCCACCATCTATAAGTATATTTAATAAATATAATAGTCTCCTTGTTAAAAGGACTTAATGATCGACTAAAACCTCACTCTGTTTAGTTGAAGACAACTTTAACATACTGGCAGGAATTGAAGAAAGATTTGTTTTATACATATGTTGATACCCAGCAGAGGTTTATTCAATTGTTCTACCATTCATGCATTGCCGACAAATGGAATATTACGTGGAACATTCTTTAACCCACTTAAGTGAAATGGAAATTTTGAGGTGCTCAGCAACAAGAGTGTTTCTGGGTGAATTGTCTGGCCATTAATCCGCGCGCAGCCGATCGATTTGTTTTGATGAAGTGGTTTTGGTGGAGATCTGCTGACAGCAAACACCCCACTGTTAATTGATTCACACCTCAGTCATTTATCACACACACTCATTTGACCTTGATGCAATTGGAATGTCAAGGTTGAGCTGATGGCAGGAAGGCAAACCACAGACTAGTCACTATGGCCTATTAAATAAACCATTACCCTGACTGTCAGTAGTGGGGATTCCAATGGAGTGATCGCTGCAGACTAGTTTCAAGACAATGGGTCACGAGAGGGAAGCAAATATACACCACAGAACTTAACCACCAGGTACCAACACCAGTATGGCCCCCGAGAGGCAGCTGACATTGTCAGACCAATGGCAGCTGCCGGGAGCTTCTCATCTCCAGAAAACCTCTTGCCACAACCAACCAGCTCCAAGGACAAAAACCCCTCAAGTTAAAACTGGTTCTGGACGTTTTGGCAATTGTCTCCCAAGAACCTTTCTGCAGCACTACCATAGCTGTGAGTGTCAGCATAGAGTGTAGAGACCAGAACCAGCGTTTAAGCATTTAAAAAAAAAAAAAAAAAAAAAAAACTAAAGTACCAAAGAGTTCTAGGACCCTTTAGAGCAGAGAATTAATCTGAAACTAAACAGATCTAAGGACCCATTGCCAGTTCAGTTAAATTACAAATCAAGTGAAACAAGTCCAGACAGGTTTAGTTGTTTGTTTTATTCATTAATTTCTTTCAAGGGCCTCTTGCTGGTCCAGTTAATAGCCAACCTGTAGATAAAACACACATTAGTGCCACTCAGGGTGATTTTGATTGAAATTAACCATGTAGTCAGCCTTACCTTGCGTGGATACTTAACACCTGCTGGTTCCTCGTATTGTGGTGCTTGTACAACAGGAGCAATTTGGACTTGAGCATCCTGAGATGGTTCAGGCTCCTCCACAGCAACAGGCTCATAGTAAGGATATTTCACATAGTGCGCATCCCGCCAGTAGTCTCTGCCTTGTTCGAAGCTGCTGCTGGCATGGGTGTAGGTGCCTGTTGGATAGTTTCCATACAGGAAGTTGTAGTTAAAGTAGGGAAAGTAACCCCTACCACGGCCTGGCAGAGGACGGGGTTCACTAGTGTACTTGGCCACAGGCTTGGCCTCCAGCTTTTTCTCAGACTTGGCAGGAAGAGGTGGTGGTGGAGGAGGAGGAAGAGAACCTTCTTCCTCAGTCTCCCTCTGATAGTCTCCAAACTCATACTTGTTCACATAGTGAGACAACTCCCCTGCTTGGTAGACCGGCTCAGGAGGCGGAAGTGAATAACTGACTTCAACATCAGGGTTTTCCTCCACGTCAGTGTCTTCCTCCACATCAGGGGTCTCCTCTACAGCAGGTGTGAACTCATCTGCAGGTGGTGCTCCCTTTGAATAGCTGCTGCCTCCATAGGCCTGAGGGCTGTAACCTGAACAGAAGAATCATGAGAGGCAGATCATGAAGACACTAAAAGATGCAATAAAAACAAAGACATTACCACTCTTCACAGGAATGCTCCATGCATGCAGGACCAGCAGAGCAAAGACAGAAGCCCTGCAGGGAAACAAAATAAAGTTTCTCTTACTTTAACAACACCACGCATCACAGGAGAGTGACAAGACAAATAAAACCAGTAACTTACCTAAAGAGAAGCTGAGCAGTTGCCATGTTGAAGGCCAAGAGTGAAAACTGAGTGACGAGGGACAGCTTATAAAGGCAGCCAGGTCTGATTAATCAATCTGGGCTCGACCAGATTCAGCTTTGTCCAATTAAGGAACATCAGGTGCAGGTGGTAGCTCCATGCCAACAAGAACAACGATTGGCTGCACTGTTAAAGATATTTAACGTCCTCAAACGGACAAATATACTCTATTTGTGCTCATATAAATAGTTACGGTCTCTTCATTCGTCATAATTCTTCAAAATCCAACCTCGTGTGTTGTTTTTCTATCAAACACAATAAAGAGTATGAAAATTCAATGCATTTTCACCTAATGGCCGCACGATGGTGCTATTATGTATAAAACCGCACAGAACTTGCTGGAATACACGCTCAGCTGGTGGATATGAGAAACCTGAGAAACAAGCGTCAACGTGTGACGTATAAAATATATTTAAGAAGAAAAAAAATCCCAAATGTTTACAGAAACAACATCAATTAGTAAAATACATATTAACAGTTAAAAAAAGAGCAGTCTCTGTCGTAATGCTTATATACGTATATTTTTGTTCAGTTTGGCTTGTCCCTTCTTCAAGTGTTTGCACAATGCTTTCCATCTCCCCCTGTCCTCTGTATTTTCTACTGTGACTCCAACTACCTCCAAGGCTGTTTAACCTGTGTTAAAGCAAGTGCTGCATCGGAGCAAGTGTTTTCCACTGCCTGGGGATAAAATAAAGAAACAGTGGAGCATGATCAGACCTCAACACTTGGACCAACTTCTGTTTCTGGGGACAAATCCACCAGTTCTAGCCACTGCTGAACTATAAACTTTGTTTATAGTAAAATGTACTGCAAATGGCATATTCCAGCCACTACCAGTGGCTTTCCCACTGGTAGTGGAGAGCCCACTGCAAGATGTGCAGAGACAGTGCTATGCTCAGAGCACCTCATGACAGCTGGTGGATTCGAACCTGGAGCTTTCCAGACCCAGGTCTGCTTCCTTGACCACTAACCCTCCACTGCCTTTACATTTAAATCATATATGTATGTTTATTTCAAACCTCAGCTGTTTGTGGGTACAAGATTTCCGGTTTTCATCCTCCAGCTACCAGGTTACCACTGCTCTGAGCAGACCACCGCCTTCCCAGCCACGTGCAGATCTACAATTGACCTTAGCCATAGTGGAGTTTGGACTGGGGTCTTGATAACCCCACTGATAACAATAGATGCCATTAACATAGGCAGTGTTGGGATTAACGCGTTACTTGTGACGCTGTTACGTAACGAAACTAGTTTTCTCAGTAACTAATAACGTACCTTTTCCCAGAAACGCAGTTATTGTTACTGTGGTGTGAAGGGCTCGTTACTCGTTACTATCTGTGGTCCAATTGGACGGTTTCTCCCGCCCATTGAGACAGGACTGTGTGGCAGTGGAGCCTGTCTGCTGCCTGTCAGTGTGTAACTCTCACAGTCATGAGTGAAAGACGGCCGTGCACATTAACTGAACCCATGTGTTGAAAACGAGTGATGATTGGTTGACATTTCAGGATAAGCCAATCAGAGAGAGACCTGGGCGGGTCTTTTTGCCTGGCAGGGAAAATCCACAGTCTCATTCAAGGCATGCGACGTGGTACCCCAGCACATACCACCCACAAGCAAGACAAGGGCAAGTGGCAAGTTGAGGTTACAATAAAGTTGCATGTCAAAATGTCTAAACAATTTGATTTTATTGTTCCACTACATTTCATTATGATAGTTGCTACAAAACAGAACACTTTTTTAATGTGTTTTTAAAGTAAAGTATAGTTACTTTTTACAATAGTAACTAGTAACGTAACTAGTTACTTTTTCAGAGCAGTAACTAGTAAAGTAATATGTTACTTTTTTGCCCAACACTGTATATATGTATGTATGTATATATAATGTATATATGTATATATATATATAAACATATATATATACATAGACAGAATTATTTTTACCTTGAAAAAAGACACCTTTGTTGTATTATTTTGATGATTCCAAACAAAACGCAATCGCAACGGACGAACGCAATTCGCAACGCAAGTTTGATGTTGTTTTGAACTTTTGGTTTGGGTTTTTGAGTTTTTGGTTTGATTTTTGGTTTGAGTTTTTAGTTTTTGAAACCTTGTGCACACACCTTCACTCAGACACTCACACTACCCCTGTGTGTCTTACCTTGCCGGGATTTGATCCCATGTCTCCACGTTGAAAGTCGGCGTCCTCCTCCGTTGAGCTGTCTTCAGTACTGGTGGTCAGGCTTGTTGTTTTCGTACTTGTGTCTAAACAGCTTCAAGACCGAACCTTCTTCCTATTAATGTCCATGTTTCCCTACAGATCAGGTTGTAAATCAGTGAGTGTGACTTGTCTGGTGGCGCAGGGGTTAAGGTTTTTACATATGAGCCCAGTTTTGAGTGTGGTCATGGGTTCAAATCCAATTTGTTTTTTTCAGTCAATTTTCTTAATATATAAAAATATGTGGAGAAGATGTTGCATTAGGAAAATCAAAGGTTGGCTGAAGATAATTGTAGAGATCATAGTAAGCCTATCATGGGTGCACTTGTTTTGTTGCCCTGGTGGCCAAGTGGTTAGGCTGTCTGCTGATGAAACCATTTCAGAAAATTGTTGTTGGTTCAAATGCTGTTTAAAATATCTTTGCTTTATTTTTTATTTAAAAATATATTCATGTTGTGCTAGTAACCTATTTTCTAGTATTGTCAAAAATGTATTTCAGTATCAGGTAGCTGAAAGGAGGTAGGAATAAACATTACATCGACTAGATTAGATATTTAATTCAGCCAACATAAAATTCAGCCATTGTTTAAAGTCTTAAAAAAACTTTATTATGAAACAGAGAACCACGTGCAACACTTTGTTGTGACTGTCAAAATGTCTAAACATCTATTTTGTTTTTATTGTCCCACTACATTTCATTATAATAGTTGCTGCAGAACTCTAATGTTTTAATGTGTTTTTATCATTATTATTTAACGTAAAGTAACTAGTTATTAGTTACTTTTATAATTTAGTAACTAGTAAAGTAATAAGTTACTTTTTTAAAGTAACTTGTCCAACGCTGATCACTCTCATCTGTTGGTGGAAGATGATCTCGTCAAGTAGAAGAACTTGCACAATTGTTGGTTAATGTTTTTTTTTTTACCTACTGTAACCTTGAAAACACTGAAGTATTTCAATGAATCTCTACTTTGTCTACTTTGTTATCATTATTATCCACTCCTTCAGTTTACAGAACACTGTGATCACGATATAATGTGTTTTTTAATTCATAACCTGATCATTTAAAAAGTTTCACTAAGACATTTCCATTATTTTGCATGTAAAATGGACTATGTTTGGAACAGACAGCACTAGCAGCAGTAGTAGGAGTGGCAAGAATGAACTCATAGGTGATAAGAAAACTTTAGTAAACAGTGTAACCTGTCAACAGCTGCAGCAGGAGCAGGAGCAGCAGCAGTAATGAATGAAATGGACAGAGTTTTGCAGTAAGTACACACACCATCCATTATGTGTGTGTCTGCACGTGTGCTTGTGAAGGTCGTGATACACGTCGTAATTATTTCTGTTGCTTTAAAACTGTTTTTTTGTGTGGTATTTTTCTCGATTTTTGACGTTGTTACCATTTTTTGACCTAACTTTTTAACCTATGATACTCACCTCTATGGAGAATTCTATTCATAAAGCTCCTCTGAGAATCAAACTCAAGACTCTCTAAAGCAGTCCTGCTAACCACCAGTTCAGCTCCAGAGCCTCATGCGGCTCTTTAGCACACCCCTGGAGCTTTTTTTTTTTCAAAAACGTGTAAAAAATAGAAAAAGCACCGAAAAGGCTTCAAAATGGACCAAAATGTCCTCAAGCTTTTTTTTTTTTTTTTACAAGGTTTTTACCATTTCTTGATGTTTTTAATAATCAAAATATTTTCATCAAAGAATACTATGGTAATTAATAATAGTTAATCTCTATTTATTTTACTTATTTAATAAATAGGAAATAGGAATTAATAAATGTT
>JAFBJS010002563.1:151882-180287 GCA_016785265.1 Paraplagusia blochii | reverse complement strand
CTCCAAATCAAGGGCTGGATGGTAATTCACTTTTGTCCTGGCACTGATAGCAATGCATAATGTTGTCTTTGTGTCAGTGTCGGTGTACGAGTGATGCAGATGAGGGAATGTGGACACGTGACGAAAGGCTCTGTGCAGGTTTGATATTTACTTGTTAATCTCACACTTGCTTCTAGATACAGAAGAATAGAATATTCCCAGGTCAGTACAGGAACCAGTAAATAAATCATTGGTTCTAAAACAGCACATTACAGTACTTTATTAAAATACTTTATTAAACTAGCTCACTTCAGATTTGCAGTACAGACGTCAGGTACTGAAACGTTGTCTTCAACAGACTGTACTATACATACAGTCATGGAAAAAATGATTAGACCACTCTTCCTTTAATTTCTTGTCCATTTAAAACTCTGCTTCCACTTAATCTACATTAATCTGGACAAATATAATAACAACAAAAAAGGCTCATAATGATGTTTAATTTCAGAGCTGATTTCTGGCCATTTTGCATGGTTTTATTGACAGTGACAAAAATCACTTCCGTTCCTACATCACTAGCAATAACATTGTACTGACAAATACAGTGCTTTTAGTCATTGCATGATTTTGTGTTCATTGTTTCCCCCAGGTGATAAACCTTTAGTGGAACAAGGCATTGAGATGAACAAGGAATTGAAGAAAACAGCAGAGTGGTCTAATAAATCTTTTGCATGACTGTACTTACTTAGTATATTAAAATCCTTCTTTAATGTACTTTTGTCAGATTATAAGCGCAGGACAAAGAGGGTCTGTGGTTTAACAGATGATTTAAAGATTTAAAGACGTAAAACAATCGTTTAATTTCATTTCTTGAGAATCAATGTCCAACATCAAACCTAATTTCTGTGTGCTCAACAAGTTTATGGTGAAATCTGCAAGTTTTTACAACAACAGCAAAAAATAAATTAAAAAAAGAGTAAAAGATAAAATATATTTTATAAAAACGACAAATTTCTGGACTTTATTTTAATCACAGCTTCTCAAATTGTAGTTTTTGCCACAGAGAGGATTTTATCCAAATTTGCCACAGAACACACTGTAACGTTTGTCCTGTGAGACATCAACTAATACAAAATGTTCCGCCTCCCCCTACAGAAAAGATTTTTTTCCAAGCTCTCTGTGGAACAGTCAAGGAAAAGAGCATGAACATCAAAGTCATTTTCTATTAAATACTGACATATTTTAATAAATATTGTTGCTAAGTTATTTTTAAACAGGTTAAAATAATATGTCTGAGCCAGTAAAAAAGACTAAACAGCTTACTTATCCTTATTTTTTAAGAAAATGCTGTGGTAATACTTTTGTTGATCCATAAGAAAACCCAAAGGTAAATTATTTGGTTTTTCACAAGAAATCCTCCAGTTTAGACTTCACCAAAGATAAAAACTCATGATATAAATCTGAAAATCAATGAATCTTAACTCCATCCTTCTCTAGAGTTGACAGACGTGTATGCTAGGGACGTCTGCTGTACTGTCTTCTCTGCGTGTTTTGCTGCTGGCCTCTAATGAGCCTCTAATTCATTGTGGTGGGGAAGTGTTTTTTCTCTGAGGCAGCCTGGAGGTCAGGTAAACATATGGTGCTGTGTTTAGCTCTGAAACCTCTAACAGGGTACAATAAATGACGTAGTAATGTGTGATTATCCTCTCATCTGGAATACAACTGTTGAGTAACATCTCCAATACTCCGACTGGCTCCACATTAATCAGATTAAAACCCCAATCCCCTAATCCCTGTTTACCGACGGAGCTGTCTTTGTGTCTTAATCTGATGTTCTTTTATTTCCTCTGGGATTGGAACGTGTTAAGACAGGGATGAGTAATTTGTGGTGTTGTTTTGGACAGAGCAGGCAGTATTGTTGTGCACGTTTGTTTTTTTTTTGTTTTCCTCCACAAATAATAATTTGTTATGGATTGGAACAAACAAAAACAGGGTCCAATGGAATTAAAAGTTTCCATTGTCCAAATATCAAAGCTGATGGGTGGCCTTTTTTATTTTATTTGTTCAAAAACCGTGCTGCGTTCCCGAAGAAACATCCTGTTCTTTCCTCTCTTTTTTTCCCACCCACATCCTCAAATTTGGAGATTGAATGTTAAAAAACGTCAGTGCAAAAACGATCCTCTGATTTTATTGCGTCATTAAAAAGAAAGTGCGATGATGACGCTGTCACAGCAAATCATTTTTACTGTAGCTCTGTCTGCAGATTACGGCAGCGTCGCTCTGGAAGGTTCCCCAGTCAGATGTCAACTTTTCTTTTCTGTGACCTCAGAGTTGAGATAATGTGATACTGTGGCTGTAACTGCACTGATAAACTCTCCAGTAATCTCACACACAATTTCCAAAAAATAAAACTGTAGTAAAGGGAGAGAAATGTTGGTGGAAATAGCTGGACTCCCCCCGTCTGTGTCTCTCTCTCTGTCAGTGATCACTTGTCCTGATCAACATGCAGACCCTCCCAGTCTCAGGGTTCATTAAAATGAAGACGAGATGGATTTCATCTCCATTCTCTGATGTTCATTAACTGTGGCTTCCACATTGATATAAAGACATGTGATGACACAATAGCAGTGTGAATCACTCAATCACTCTCTTTTTTTCCCTTAATTTCTCTCTCACACTCACACACACAGGCATAAAGACACAGTTTTCGTCCGCTGTTGGAAAGAGCGTTTGAGATTAATTTTCCTCCAAGTGACACAACAGAAATCACACACACACTTTACAGTCCACTGTACACGTCAAAGTCACAAGAGTCCAGAGTCTGGATGTATAATCTGGGTCTAAATATTAATTTTTGGACAATAAAGCTGACTAAACTAGTAAATACTTTACTTTTTATTTTTTTTTTCTGTTAAAATGTTTACTGGGTAAAAAATATATGGTGATTTGATTTTTTTTGACTAAATTGTCATGAATTAATAAAAATTGATTTGTGAAATTTCAATTTTTACAATGGAAATTGTTGACCGGCTGTGGGCACAAGGAAGAGAAGTTGCAGTTCAGTCATTCAGTTCAAGTCACGTCCATAAATAAAAGTTGAAGAAATAAAGGCTGCATATATAAAATCTTTGAAAATGTTCCAAAATATATTATAGGTTTGAAAATTTAACATTTTTAGTCTAGAAAAGCTTAAACAACAAGCTGGAGTTAGTGGACAGTAAATAACTAAGTTGCACTTTGATAATCTTCTCTTCACTTCACTTATGTCTTAAGTAGAAAATCCATCGTCCCTGACCAGAAAAATACCAGTGAGTAAAGTGAAACGTTGGCCTGATGTGACATGGCTGAAGCTATGAAACAGTGGGAACTTAATACGTTGTGAAATGTGTGCGTTGGAGCTCTGACAACTACTTGTTTACACGCTGTATATTATGCACCTGATTGCTGGACAGGTTTGTGATTAAAGTGTAATCTGAAGATTAAGACGCAGCAACAACAAGGTCAACCGCGTTGTAAACACGGGCATAAAAGCAGACATGAAGAAGACATAAAAACAATCTAAGGTCTCTCAGGCGGCCCGGCTGCACGCTCCGGTGTCTTCTCTCAGAGCGGATTTCAATCTGAAACGTTAAAAGACACACACACAAAAAAGAAAGGATGCGCTTCCTGGAGTTGGGAATCTGTCATGTTACTGGAGCATGAAACTGGGCCTGTGAGTGTAACACTTGCTCGGCTGATCTTGCTGATGTGTGGAGTGCTACTCCAGGCTTCAGTGTATCTGTCTGAGCAGAGGTCTTTAACAGCCATGAATGCCAAGCATGGGGGAGGCAGGACAGGCCAAGCGTAACCGCGGCGGCCCAATGTCCTTGGCTCCTCGGCGGCCTTCACCTCACACTCCCTGCACAGTGAATTTTATGGCTAATTTCCGGCAATTTATCCTGGCACTTTCAGAAGAGAGATTCCTGCGGGAATAATGTGCATAATTTGCATAAATCATCCTGATAGAATGCACATCAGCATGTAACCCTCCTGTCTGAGGCTGCAGCGTTTACTTTGTAATCAAAACTGACTCTTTTCCACCGACCGATGCACAGGAGCCGTGAGAAGGAGGTCTGAGTTTAAGAGGGTAATTACAAAGGAACGACACACAGACACAGACTGGAGTCTAATTATCTGGAGTCGGAGATAAAGTCAATAAAAATATATCTTAGATTTAAAAAAAACAACAATAAATGGACCAGAAATGGATCAAAAGACAGCTTTACAGTTACATCCAAAGACTATGTACATACTATGTACCACAACACAACCCTAGTGATTTATATTTTATTCGCCTGTTGCATCTGTGATCATGGGTTTTGTGAATAGAACAAAAAAAATCTGAAAATTATGGATCAAAGTTTTAATCATTATTGGATTAATTTAGTTCAAGTATAATTAATTTTAGGGCATTTTTTGTTAGAAATATGTATATACTGTATATTATATATATATAATATAAATGTATTTATATGTGTGTGTATATATATATAGATGTCAAATTGTTCATTGTCATTGTACCTTGTGTCATTTTATTGTATTTTATGCTCTGGTAACATCCATTGCACTGTCTGTCCGTCCAGGGAGTGGATCTCTCTCCTGTGGTTCTCCCTAAGGTTTCTACCAGTTTTTTTTTCCCTGTTCCCTGGGTTTTATTTTCCCTCTGTAATTTGTCCTTTCCCTGGCTGAGGGTCTAAGGACAGAGGATGTTACCAACCCTGTAAAGCCCTATGTGAAAAATCTGGTTTGTAAATGTGGGCTATAGAAATAGAATTTGATTGATTTGATTGATTGAATTTAAAGAAAAAAAAAATCAGAAATGATCTGGATGAAAATATTCTATGAAAATAACAGATGGTGACATTTCTAGATGATGAAATCAGAAAACGTTTCAAATAGAATTCCATTTGTGCTTCATGGTTTTCAACAGCACTTTGCAAGAAGATGACTCACCATTATGTTATCAACTAAATTCATAGCATTTAGTTGATAAACAAATAGCCCTAGATTTCTAGTTTCAATATATCTGCTGACATCATTTTGATAATATTTTCAATTGTTTTTCCAGAAAACTCACTCCAGTGATGCAGAAAAGTCTCTAGGCCAAATAAAAAAAGACAACATGAATTTTCTGGTACATACTGTACAACATGCAGCGTGATGCACCACACACAAGCTGCAGCCTTAACTAATGTGAGCAGACACACAGACCAAACAGAGCAGCGTGGCGAGCAGGCGGCGCTCTCGTTATATGCATTACATTTGTAAAAGTGACACAGAAGAAGAAGAAGGCAGAGTGGGTCCTCTGTGTGTGTTCTGAAGCTGCGGCCGTCACTGGAGGGAGGCAGTTCTGGTGTTTCTACCCCACCAGGTTCCTCCACTGGCCCTGGTCCCGGAGTCTCAAGCTCTCAGACAGTATCACTGGTGACAAACAGGACAGTCGTCCACGGGCTGGACGTTAATCACAATAATACGGCGCTGGCTAATCACGAATCACTGATCATGCGCTAAATGACGTGCCATCGCTGCCCATTGTAACCAGTTCACTTCATAGGGATTGAAGTACAAACCAATACTAGCTGTGTTTGGGGGTTGGGAGGGTGAGAGGGTGAGAGGGGGGACAGTGTGTATGAGGCTGGTGCACAGCCATCCAGACAATAATTACTGGATGACTGTGGTCACATTAGGATCAGTCAAAGCACATTAGTTTCGACTGATGGCGTTGGTGGACGCTAAATGCAGATTTTCTTAATAAGAGTGAAATTGTTGGAGGGTTAGAATTTTTTTTTCTTTCGTTTTTTTTGTGAATCACGAGACAGCACTTGATTGTGAGAGCAAAAGATTAGTACGTCTTTAAGATGGGCCTCTCTGATGTATGCGTCTGTAGGCAGAGGCTATGTGTGCGTGTGTGTGTGTGTGGTACGATAGGTCTTCCACTAAATACCCAGAGACCCGGAGAATTACCCAGAGCAGAGAGGACAGCATCTGTTTGTGTGCTTGTGCCGAGCAAACAAGGCAATTTAGAGAACACCATGGGAGCAGCTAATAAACACAACCTTATTCCCCCCTTCCTCCTACACCTGGCTCGGAATATTTCACTGCCACTGTCAGGACGCCCGTCTGTCTTTGTGTGATTGTGTACTTGTGTGTGATGCAATGCCAATGTGTGCTTGACCTGACAGGGGGGCGGCTGGTATGTTTTTTTTTATACGTGTGTATGCATGGTGTGTATGTGCAACCATCCATCATTGTACAGTGAGAGCAGAAGAGTCTGTGCTACTGGGAAACGGCAGGTCTGTGTCCCATCAAGTCCTGGCGTCTTTGTCTGTCCGACCAAAGCTGAGCCAAAATCCCTGCCCTGGATACTTGGCATAAGAATAGTTCTTTACTGCACGCGCTAAGTTTAGTCCTTTACTGCTGTTTTATTTTACTTTCAGATTAATTTAATGTTGGCTATTGTGATTTTATATTTACTGTATTTTCCAGACTTTAAAGCCTTATTGTTTTCTCATAAATCTACAGTGTTTCTTATGTGTGGATGTGTTTACTGACCTTGGACAGCGCTCAGAAATTTCACAATGTCAAATATCTGGTTTGTAAGGGCATTAGGGCAACTGTGGTCGGGAGCCTCAAGGAGTTACACTGTACTTTACTGTGATTGGACATTAATACTGTGCTGGTCTTCAGTTTAATCTTATGGTGTGTGTATAAAGACTCCAAAATGCCTCTTGTAATATTAAGATATCAAGACATGCTCACGACATGGATTTTCAAATCCAGGCTGGAATCATCTGGAAACAGCTCAGTGACATCAACCAGAAATCTCCCAACTGTTGAACTGAACTGAACCTTAAAATGTCAGTGTATTGTTTGGTATTTTATCTGTTATAACTCTCAGCAGTGTTGAGAGTTATTGTGACTAAGTTAAATATTTTTTTAGCTTTTCCTATGGATCTCACAGATGTTTTTATCCAATGTGTATTACCACCATCAAGGCTTTGTTTCCTATAGGAATCAAACCCTGTGCTCTCTGCTTATGAGGCAGACATGCAAACCGCTATCCTACAGAACCACACATTTAACTGGTGCTAAAAGTATCATTTCAATACTTATAGACTGTCTAAAAAACAGTCTCCCTTCCCCCCAACTGTTGCAGTAAATCTACTGTCGAAGCTGCAGCTTCTTTCAACCTCACATCCACAGACTCTGATGTGGAGCCAAAGTGACACCCAGCGAAAATCACACACCAGAGCAGACACAAAATGGCCGCACGGTGCCAAACGCTGCCTTGGCTTCATTTCCATATCACACCACAGGGTCTGGCTGCAGAATCGAGTCTTTACAGGACGTTCAGAGAACACTTCAGGACACTCCATTTGTCACCAACATGTAGCTAATGTTGGGGATTTTCCCTGATTTGCCAGTGGGTGTTACATTTACATTTCAGCTAAAATTTTATAACAATTCTGAATTAGTCAGATGAACACAGTCATCCACATTAAACCTTTAAATGATGCATCAAATACCTCTTTAATTTAATTTAAATAAATGCACACAGGAAATAAAGTTTATCCCCACAAGAAATAAATATTCTTCACACATTATCCATGATTCTATTAATTTAATAATTTAAAATAAACACAAAATCACTCTGTCTGTCATCAGTGATGATCTCTGATCTCCTCTCTAGTTACGCCGCCCCTCGAAAACCTCCCACACGCCATCCATGTTTAACTCTTCAAGTCTGTAATGTGACGCAAAAGTGTGGGTGAGAGTAAAGAGTAAAAAAGAGGAGATTAATGTGAGTTATTACACTGATTAGATTTCCAGAATGCTAATTAAAAGATGTTAGGACATGGGCTCAGCCAAGGATCAGTGGGCGCTAATGAGGACCAATAGGCCTCTGTAATCTGGGCTTTAATGAGAGTAGTTTAAATGTTGAGTTTGCAGGGAATAGATGGCGTCTGAAAAGCCCTCCTGAAAAAAAAAAAAAAAAAAAACCCATCCAGGAAAAAATCCAATCCGCTAACATCATTACACCGGGTAATAGTGAGAATCCGCAGCCTCAGCAAAAGAGAGAAAGAGAAATAAAAATAAGGAGGTAAGAGCAGTGAGGAATTCAATTATACGAAAGGGGTTTTGCAACAATAAAAACATTTTATTATTAGACAATTAACAGGGTGGTTTAATGGCCAGGCTGCCTGGGGGACGAGGTGGAGTGGGGTGGGGTGGTCGCACAGCCCCTCGTCTTGTATTTCAATAAAGCCTCTGTCAAGTAACAGGGCTGTATCTTTTAATGGGCAACAAGTAATCCCACCCTGCTGCAGCCGCTCCCTGAGGTTCATCTCAGGTTTTATGATCTTTATACCAGCCATTTTAAACAGCGGTAAAGTCTGGTCAAATAAGTCATTACACTATATGTCTTGGTTGGCACATGAACGGGACGGTAAAAAAGAAAAAAAAAAACAGAATTCTCAAATAGAAATGGGAATTCTGAGCCACTACAAAAATCTACAGTCCAACACTCAACTTTTAGCTACTTGACTATTTTTTTTTCTTAATGGGTTGGACAGCAGTTCCTATAAAAATCTTCACCAACAATTTATTTTCTGTTCTTTAAATAGTAATTGAAACAAGTTGAGGTCACGTCGCCCCCCGGCCCCAGAGGACCACTGATCATGACATGTCCTACACTGTAAGACAGGGTTGTCAAACTCAATTTCACAGTGGTCCAGAATTGAAAACTGGCATTAAGTCACAGGCAAACACAATATATATTGAGAAATTAACTATAAAAATATAAAAGAACATGGTTTCCCTTCTCTTCAGATATAAAATGTTTTTTTTTTACTGGTGGCCCAACTAAAGTGCACATTTGGTTTTATTTTGACGGCCAAAAATAATTACACTGCGGGCCAGATTTGGCCCCCCGGCCAGAGTTTGACACCAGTGCTGTAAAACCTTCCAGGAGGACTTAAACATTCCTCCACTGCTTTGTAGTAGCTTACATATATTAGCACAGCTCATCAAGGATCAGACAGTGACACCCCCGCGGTCCTACGTAAAAGCCATGAACATATTTGGACAAGGGGCAGAAAAAAAACGGTGGACTGAGTCCTCCAGACTATAACCCTGATTGATCCAACTATAATTTAAGTGTATCATCTGTTACTGGACAGCCGTCTCCACGGCTGCCACCCAAATCACATGGCACCGTACCATATCTTCCTGCAGGTGGTGAGCCCACTGGAAGTCAGTCGCCCTAACTGGGACTCAAACTTGACGAGGAGGTGAATTACTTGCCCTGGAATTTCACACCAAGACAAATAGTCCAAACTGATGTCTGTTAAGTTTATTTTACTTATAATAATCTTATAAATAAAATCCACGCATGGATTAATAAGTTTGGTCAGTGAAGGATTTCAACCTTAAAAAGAGAAAATCTAAATGAAAATCAATGGGCCATCTTATGTTAAGCAGACAGACTGGTGGGTTAACTGAAATTCAGATTGCTGCAACTGAAAGTGCGGATGGTTGTTATTAGCAAAATGAGTCTTAATGACAGGAGCGACCCACTCGTTTACAAATCAGAGCATATCCCTATAATCAGCCTGCTAATTTATCACAAATAATGACTTGTGTTGCAGACAGGCTGGTGAAACGCTCAAGGAGAGCATCAGCCTAATGACTCTCTTCATTTACAACATCTGCTGTGAATTCATGATAACTTTAAATAAACATGAACCAATAACGGGCCTCTTCGTGAACTTAACAGTTGGTAACGGTTGATGAAGGTGAAAATAGTTGCTTCACTTGACCTGGAATGACCACAGAGGGCACTGTTTGACTTTTTCGGTCCATATGGTCCATAACATAGTCACTCCAGTGTGTCCTTGGTCTTCCTCTAGGCCTCCCTCCAGTGAGACAGGACCTGAGCACCACTGAGGGAGGTGTCCGGGGGTGCATACGTTGTAGATGCCACGTACATGTTGCAAGAGGTTATCGTATGAGGGAATCAGGTAGAAACTGGGTTAAAAACAGTGGGATTAAGTTACTGCTCACTTTGTTTTTTTTTTTTTTTAGACCAATGGCAGAAATATCGGGGTGATGTCGTCTAACGAGTTCATCCCTGTGCCCTCATGTTGCACCACGAAGCCCCAGTGCCTTCTTGAGCCCAGCAGCTCTTAATTTCACTCATAGGTGAAGACTGGACTATCTGATTGGCTACTCAAACGTACGTGGAACGTACGAACGGTGACACTGCAGGACGAATACATATAAGCCCTTGATAACCAGTCCAAACATGGACATCTTCTCTCGGGTATAAGAACCTTCTTTGTACATGTGTAGTGGTAGAAGGTCCACACACAAATTGACCAAATCCATGGGTGTCCAATAAGGTAGATCTACCAGTAGATCTCCAAAAGAATGCTGGTAGATCCTGAGCATTACCTTAAGACAATAACAGTAATTAAAACTACCAATAAAATTGTCTTTCACGATGCTAGTCACTGGGCTAAACTGAGAATCACATAGGTGTTGAGTCAGACAGTATAACATATATATAACAATGTAGAGAGTAAGATATCCAGTTTATATAGGTTAATATATTTAGAGTTCTCAATCTAGGTAGATCACTTCACCCTGGTCATTTGAAAAGTAGCAACAGCTAAAAAAGTGTGGACACCCTGATCAAATCCATTCGAGTGCAGCACTGTACCACACTGAACGTCTGTTCTGAATGGTTCAATACAAGGACAAAGTATCAGTAATCAACCATCCCAGGAAAACTCAAATAAGTTGAGGGTTTATAGTTATGAAAAAAATGGTGTTTTAAAAAATTCCCCATAAATTCTGTGTAAAACAACACTGCAGATGTGTAGAGAAATCCAAAAAACAAATCAGCAGGACATGAACCTGAAGAAGTCTGAGGACCAGGGTTATAAGAACTACAGGACTTATCAAAACTTAACATCAATCTGTGAAAATACATTAACTGAAATGGTCTGAAGTCCATCTCAGTTAATGCAGAATGTGATATAGGGCAACAAAGGAGTCCACTTCATCACTGTGTTCATCCAACGTGAGCATTTTCAGCACTGTTGACTTACAGTTAAACCCCTTTATAAACTTTGTGGGCCGCACTAACGTTAAACTTTCATATTAAGGCGGGGGCCACAAAATATCATTTCCCTGGGCTGAAAATGGACCCCCGGTTCATCCTGTCTGTAACCAGTGGACTGCAGGGTTCCTACAGGAAGTCTGCTATTCATAAAGCAATTTAATAATAGAATGTTTTAAGGTTTTGCACATTCAAACGTCATGGTCAAAGCTCTAACCACCCTTAAACCCGAGGACAGCAGTAATGACATCGAATTATTTATTAACCAAGGTCAAGATCCGACATCTCGCCAAGATAATGGCACAAAAAAAGTGTCTGAAATTACAGAAGAGCTATGACAATACTGATGGGCTATAAAAACATGTCATTTAATGCCCTCCATAACCCCCTCCCCCAAACTGTGGCCCTCGCTCATCTTCTGGCCATTAAGCCAATTCATCACCTCTTCAGAGAAGGCCGTGACACAGATCCAGTCTATCAGTCACCCTCTTCAGGATGATCAAGGATCTCTGGTGTATTAAACACGGAAAGGGAAAACTGAGGCCGTCCGAAACCGTGGCACCGGAGAGCTGTTCCCAGTAAAACACTCGGTTATTGAAAGAATGAGTTTGAAAAGCCGGAATAATCAGGTCGGAAATTAAAATATGAAAACAATGATGAAGCCGTAATGTAAGCTTTGGTTTGCCACTTGAGGCCAGTTGTTTGATATGTCACAATTCTAATGACTTCTCCGCAGAGGAGCCTGGATTTGCATTTTCAGGTCCCTGCTTCTGTAATGAAAAAAGGTAGAGCGGAGCATATTTCACTGGGCCTGTCAAAGCCACTCACGCCCCTCTGCAAAGCACTCAGGAACTTCATTCCATCGCCGCCCGTTTTCACCACCGGGCTTTGAAATTGACTATGACAAAATTAGCAAACCTCGACTGTTTGGACACATTGCCAATATAGAGTGTTTCTCCGCTTCTTCTTTTTTTCCCTTCCCTCTTCAGAATGCAATCAAGTCGGAGAACATCAAACATGAAGTCTCCTTGAAAGTTGCTCAGTCTCTTTGGCACGACTGCAGCTATGGATTTATGTAATGGCGTTCTTGTTAGGGAGATTTCCCGGCCCTATTGACAGTGACGTGTGCCGGGGTTTGGCAGAGGTGACATCTGGGAGGCACGGCTCTGCTGCACCACCATGCAAAAGCAATTAGAGATCTATATTCCCAGACAGGTCTTCGCTTTGCTCAATGGTGGAGGGATACGTGTGGCCTAATGTCTTTATTAACATGACAAGCATGTCCCACACATCGCCTTCGCATGACAATCAAGGGGTCAGTGTGGAGAAAAGAAAAAAAAAAGAAAAAAAAAAACGGGGGCAGTAATCAGCAAAATCATGGCTGTGCAGCCAGAGATCTGCTGACAAGTGGGAACATCAAAATGCATTTTCCAAGTGAACTGGTCCGGGAATGGAAAAAAAAAATGTCAAAGAAGATGAAGTTCAGAGGAGAGGAGTATCTGACGTAACACCAGTTGGTTAGAGACATGGACTGACCATTAGAAATGCTTCAGTTTCTTCATTAACTGAATTTCTCCGCCTAAATTAATTAACTCACTCTATTAATTAATATAATCAGCCATTATCTTGTAGGCCTTCGTTTTTAACATGTGATGTAGATTTAATGAGGCTGACGCTGAAATGCTTCTGCTTCTTATAATAAATAACACTACTAAGATGTTCATCATCACAATATCACATGTTGTGTTCTTACCAAATGAAAAGTTTTCTTTGTACTAAAAAATAGCACTGCTACTTCCAAAAAAAAAATACACAAATTATTCAATTTGGTTGGAACACAGTTCCAGCACTGACCTTTACACAGGTGTGGAGTAAAGGAGTGGAACACATGATCAAAATGGAAAATGGTCAATCATCCTGACCAGTCCAAACCTGCAACAACATTTTGCGTCCTTTCAGGCCGCATTTACGAGACCAGATTTTGAATCTGGGTTTGCTGAGGATGTTGTGCATCGGGCCTGCCTCTGAAACAGGTACCTGGTCTGAGGAGACGGCGCCGGCGTGCAGTAAACAAGGCGGTCCTGCTCCCCAGCTGTGAAGGTGACACAGCGGCGCTACACGCAGAACAAGCCCTTTTGATTAATCACAAGATATTTACTGGCTCAGATGTAATCAAGGAGCGCAGGATCACGGGCTACATCATACACGGCCCAGGAATTTACACAGCAGAGTTAACCTGTCACCTGCCACCGTCCTCCTCCTTACATCTATAAACACACTGTGCAGTTTGGCCGGCAGTTATGCGGCGCGGGCAGGCAGGCACCCCTGAAACAGCTCCAGAGGTGATTGTTTTATTTCCGCTGAAACATTATAACCCGCAGTCAGATACTAAACACATGTCGTTTGATATAAAACCTTATGGCAGAGGGGAGAAAGAGCCATTTATCTCAAGGTGGTCGTGGTAATGGGATACAAGAACGTGAGCAGTTTTCGCTGTCGGTAAACTAGAGCGCCGTGTGCAGCGGCCTCTTCTTCCCGCCTGTAGCAGCAGAACAATTCATCCCTGAACGAAATGTTGGACGCAGGCAAAGATGAGGAAAATAATAGGGTTAGGCATGAGTTTTTATAGGTCAATCAGTAGTTGATCAATAAAAAGAGAGGTTGGTTTCAATGATTATTATTACTTATTTTTAAAGAGCAAAGAGCATAAATCTTTTACTCACAATTGGTCTGATACAAATCTCAATTCACAGGCTTCGATCCCATTCAGGGGACGATGTAAAATAATAGTTAACAATTCTTTATGACTTCCTTCGATTCAATACAAATTGACAATTTAACTCCCAAGTGCTTTATGTTATGAAAAAAGAAAAGAAGGAAAAACATAAATTAAATTTCAATATATATATGGAGCAGAACATAGTCTCAAAAACAATAAATACATGCACACAGATCCACAAATGTATTTTGAATATTTACAAATAAAAATTACGTTCGTGAAAACGTTACGTTCCTCAAAATACAATTGTCGAATGCGCCAATTGTGCTTTTAGTTTGAAAAACTGCATGCATTTGTGTGTGGATATTTAAGGCTTATTCAGTGACCACTTGCCTAATCACTCGCCATTGACGCCATAGTCCAGTCACCATTTCTGCTGGATTTTTACATGGATCCGTTGCACGGTGTAGTGACATCACACACAGACACTTGTGGGGACACTGCTGTGTGATTGGCCGCAAACAAATAAGCCTTCTGACGCTGCTGACAGGCCAAATGCAGAAAAATGCATTTGTGGACCTGGTCAGCGCTAGACGAATCTCAAAAATTTAAATGTTTTCATTCATCAGTCCCTCTCTGTCGTCTCTCCAGGTTATAGCTAACATCTGTCCTACTTCCAGTGTATTTTATGGTCCCTCTACAAAGTTTGCAAATTTCATGTTTTTTGTCTAGATTTACCATCAAATTTGAAAAAAATATAAAATAACTCTGTCTGACTTGTCGCTGACAACAAAGTATAGGTAAACGGTCAAATGTCACAGTCAAAGACGGCGTATCGTTAGTGTTCACACATTGCAGTTGCACGACATATATACAAAGATGTCTATATGTCTTTAGCCACACAGTGGCCAATACGTTGTCAACGTGTATGTGTCTGTGTGTGTCTGTTTGTGTGTGTGTGTGTGTGTGTGTGTGTGTGTGTGTGTGTGTGTGTGTGTGTGTGTGTGTGTGTGTGTGTGTGTGTATGCCACTGGAGCTGGGAACATATCATGGCCATTAATCTGGACCATCGGACCATTTTTAGTGCATTTTTACCGATCAGAACTTTATTGACCAGGACACTCAGAGATGATAACTGATCCAAAATGAGTTATCTTTGCACCACTAAAATATTTATTTCTTCTTTCTTCTTCTTCTTTTTTATTTATTTATCTACATTGTGCTGGCAAAAACAAATGAGAGTTTTTCCTAGCAGGCAGTGTTAGTTATGACTCACAGCTTACCCAAAAAAGTTAAAAATAAAGAGAAAGTAACTAACGTTAACGGGTATTTAAAATACATTTCAAAAGTTTGAGTCTCTGATTTCGCCTCCAACGGGACTTTCACACTTGAACGCAGCTGAGCTGAGGTCAAATGTCGGTATCTGCTGGTCTGACTCCTCGCTCTCTCGTAACCTCGCAAAAGCATAATAGTGCACACCCGAAAAAGCATAATAGGGAAAAATATAGGAAACATACAGAAATATACATGTGGCTCCTGCATATACATCATAAAATAAGATTTTAATTATGTTAATAATTTACAGACATTTTAATATATCAGAAAATATCAGAAATGTACTTGTTTAATTTTAATACCTCCTTATTAAAACATTTGCTGTGGATAGTGTCTTAAAAATATTTGTTGCAATTGTACATCTGAACAGGAGAGCCAAGTTACTGTGGAATGGAAAGGCTGTAACCTTTACAAGGTCTTTTGTTGTCTTTCGACAACACAACACAACAGACGAGGTCTGCAGCTCTGCAACATTTGGAGGAGTGTTAGTAAACAGTCAAGTCTGCACTGTAGCCTGGAAAATGTCACTCCACGGGGGGGATGTTTGCTGCTCACAGAGGTTCAGAGGAAAACAAAGGTACGACCAGAAGCGGTTACGTCTTCTGAGTCCACTGTGTTGTTTGTGCTGCTGTTCTCTAACGTGCACGACTTCCGCAGGAGTGAAAATCAAATGCGTTTACAACTGGACACCAGGGCAGAGTTCTCTGTTTGTCTGATAGTCTTTCATCAGAATTCCAAACTCCCTGATTTTTCCTCCTTGTGACGAGTCACATTAGGCACTGGGAGGGAAGAGCTGTTTCTGTGTCACATCCCTTTAGCCCAACCTCCCTGACAGTCAACAAGACGAGGACGTTCTCACTAAAAATTAATCACGTTTGCCATTTTAATGGCATCCTTCGAACCCCTGCCAAGAATACGCAATCATCTTCATTCTCATCTTCGCTTGTGTTCCGCCGGCAGCCAGGGAATCACAAAGTGATTTCAAGGAGTGTATCAATACTTACATCAGCCCTCTGGCCTACTATCTCCAATGTTGACTCTGCTGCTGCTGCTGCTGCTGCTGCTGCACTCAGAGCCCGGCTGGCAGAAGGCCAGGGATTTTATGGAAATCACTGGCAGACAGAAGTATACAGCGCGGGATTTAAAGCTTTTTAATTATGATGCTGTGAGATAATTGTGCATTTAGGACGTCGGGGTCCGAACTTTTCAAGGGCGACCAAATTCAATAAGGCAAGAAATACTGCAGGGGCTGCTCTCATTGTGTGGCCTTCAGTTGAACAAGTATAAAAATGCAGGGGATTTTAATTCAATCAAAGGCAAACGCCTGATGTTTTTAACAGAACGCAAACGATGAAGTAGGATGGGAAACAGAATGTCACACAAGAAAGGACTAAGGCAATTAATGAAGGGGCAAAAACTCTACTATAATGTCAGACAAAAAATATATATATATTAATTCAAGCAAATCAAAATATCTAAGCATGAGATTATTAAAATAATCACAAAATAATTTATTATAGTTATAGTAGTTATGTTATGCTCACCCTCCTCAGGAAGGCTTACAATATGGTGCAATGCAATTTTGCCAGGTCACGACCCGGCAACGGACAAGCAGAAGAAGATGAATGAATGAATGAATTAAAAAAATAAAAAAACACAGCAAAAATATAAGGGTTGGACGGCAACTTGCGTCAAGTTAGATTAGGAAAAAGGCTTTGGGTTAAAGCTTAAATACAGCCAAAAAAAAAAATACAAAGACAAGTCACTAGAGGACAGAAAATGAACAGGTACAGACATTATAGAGAACATACAGGAAAATATGTAAGATATATGGAAATATCAAAATACGCAGAAAATATACCAGTTATCAAAACTGGTTAAAGTTTCTCTGTCTCCTTAAAAAGATCCTCCTTATAAAATAACCTTATCCCTTGTATAAATAAGACTAGTGCAATAAAATGGGTTAGCTCTGTCAATAGATTAACCCAAGTATCACCATCCGAGTCCATTGTTCTCCTGTCCAGTAAAATCTATAACAACCATAAAGTGAAAGCTTTTTTTTAAAGACCACCAGGGTTTATCTGTGAACAAGGCCAAAACTGAAGCCATGTTTGTCAGTGGAAGCAGCCTTTTGTTCAGCCATCAAATATTCAGACACAAGTGTTGGTCCTTTTGAGAAGGAAACCCTGTAAAGTGACTGTGAAACAAATCACTTCTGGTTAAAACGGTGTTCTTAAGTCATTCTGTCATATCCCTCCCTTCTTTACAGACTTCATCACTAAGCCACTGTGGCGTAAATTCCTTCCAACACTTTGACATAACATGCCGTGTCCTGAGACCTTTTGCTTCTGAATAATGGATCTGCAGTATGTTCCAAACAGCTGTCTTCTTGGAGAAAGTTTTTTAAAGGCTTTCAGCCACATCACTGTGACGCTTGCGAAACAATCTGCATAATATGTGATAATGTAGCTGGCACTTCAAGGTAACGAGCGGCCATCCAGACACCTCAAATTCACACACCTCCATGATTGGCCAAGAAGTGAACGAAAAAGTCAGGGCCGTCCACCGGTACCGCTGCCCACGCTCTTCATATTTAATTCAGAGGTTGTGTATTTCTTTATGATTGCAACATCTGTTGACTCCCAGTGCCAGCTCCCTCTGTCAGCCACCCTCTGTTCAATAATTCCTGTCTTGACCCCCCAGAGCCCTGGACATCACAGCACCGGCTGCTTCCCGAACTTCGCTGGGAACGGACACAAAGGGACAGGTGCCGAAGAACAACCCAACGAAAATCTGGCTTTGAACACGCGACACCAGTGTAGGTTTGACACTGGCTTGATTTTCAGAGCAGATGATTGGGAAATCTGTCACTCGGTGAAAAAAAAAAAAAAAGTTTGGCATTTTAAGGACCCTGAAGTACAAACATTTGTTACTAATGTTTTGCCATCCAATATCTGCTCTTAACTTAACTTTTATGTGTTTATAGAGCCAAATCATAACAACTGTTAACTCAAGGCACTTCACCAACAATCACTCATAAAAACAAGATGTAGTAACCGGAAAAAAAACAGGAAAAAATGTTTTTTTCTGAATGATTTGGAGGCTAAATGCTAAGTCCTGTTTACGGCCATGTGGTTCTGGGGGGGGGGTTGGGGCAAGCAGAGACTCCGGGGACAGGATTTACTGATAATTTAAAGAATGTTGTCTTACAATTAAAGATGGAACCTATCCCCTTATAGGTTTCAATACTAGGAGAATAAATTCTTCATATTTAAAGAATATAAAACACATAACACATGGATAGTAAAATAACTGCTTTCTAGCTGAAAATGTAAACCCTGGAATCTAGATTTATGTCTCAATGCAAGTGTCTTCATTAAACGGGGACATGTTGACTTCTGGCTATTCAAATAGATTTCTTGACAATTTAGTGTGTACGTTATTAGACATTTGGCAGACCGGTGTTAGCGGCTGTAGACTAGTGCGATTGAAAATGATTCAGAACCCAAGTGACCATCAACTCGTTATTAACATCATTATGCATCAAACACAGCGGGTCAACTGCCTGTCAAATTTTATGTCTGGTCAAAACAATCAGTCTGTTTTTCCCAGAGTGGTCGGGGACACTGAAGGTGACAGGGTGTATAAACAGATGCTTCCCACTGACCTATGAAGACGCGGTGTAGGGGCCAGATGTTGGGATGACCTCACAACCTTGTGACCAGCTGATGTGCTGATGATGGTGATGGACGCTGACATGGAGAAGTGATCTATTGGCCTCAAAGTTCCGGTTTTCACCCACTTTTTCTGAGTCACTCCTTAAGCCCTGAACTGGGCATTCCTGAAAGGCAGAGGGAGATGGAGGGAAACATATATGAAAACACGGAAGGGAAACCAAAACAGGGAGCAAGAGTGTGGGGGTGGGGAGAGGGTAGTGGTCAGTGGGTTGGACGGTTGTCACAGATGTTGACTTCAGCAGAAAACTCTGCCAGAAGCCATCATGTCACAGCTAAGTTAGAGGAACAAACAAGAACAACTCGGGGCTCTGCCACATCTGATCTGACTCAAATTCAACAGCTGTTTCTTGAACGAATGCAGATGCAAATATAATGATTATAATGTCTACTTACAGCTCCAATCCATCCCAACATCACAGCACAGGGATGTACTTAAGAGCACATGACACAGCAAAATGTTTTTATTATTCAAGATCATATTTACTATTTTCCAATAAAAAGTCAGGTGAAATGCATCGTACAGAAAAGAAAATGCAAGGAAAGTAGATGGCCCGAGACTGCTACCTTGAGGAACTCCAAAAAATATCTTTTTCATCAAATTTAATGATTTAATGAATGATATGTTGTAACTATATGTTTTGCAGTCTTGGTAAAACATAATTATGAACTTGTGCTGCTGCTTCAACATGGTTTCACCTCAGCTCATGGCTGGACCTGTCTTTTCTGGCATCTGAAATTCTTAACATTTTGACTCGCTGCATCTTGGCTCCAAGCACCTTCACTCCGTTCAGCAAAATGTCTTTGTGCCAAGGCCACAGCCTGTGGCAGTTTTTCTAGTGACAGATGAGAGAACATGTCAGCATGCATGTGTGTGTGTTTGTTTGGGGGGAGACGAGGACAACGACTACAATGGATGTGTGATTATTATTTATTTGAGAAAAGACCAAAATACTGATTGAATATCTAGGAATCCCACAAATGCCAAACAATCCAATTAAATATCTCCACAGCTTTAAACATCAGTCACAGTTTACCAGTGTCTACATCTCTGTCCTTCCTCAGTCCACACCAGGCAGATGTGCTCCACATTTAAACCAAATTCTCATTTTCTTCCTCCTCCAACCTACAAAGATTCACCTCCAAAGCAGCCAAAGTGGAGAAGATTAAGCCGGGATTCACCAAAGTGGAAGTGTGACATGTGAATCTAAATCCGTCCGTCCTGACTCCAGGCCTGTTGGCAAAGGGCAGCTCAGCTGCAGCAGAGAAATTGTGTGAACAGCCGACTCTGAACATCTCTCCACAGGCCATACCAAGGTGTCTAATCCAGGAAACACTGTGAACACACACCCCCTGGGCTCCCACAGTGCACTGCACAGCCTGCAACACAGCGAACACTGCAGCAAATCCTCCATTTCAACAAGTCTGTTGATCTAGTCTTGAGCTGTGAAAGGGTTGATTCTCCTGGGTTGATGTCACACGCTGCCACTGCGACTGGGTGTAATATAATTTCTTTTTTTTCCACTTTGCTCTCCAGATAGTTCATCACACACCCTAATGTGCAGCGTCAACCCATTTCTTGGACGCTGCCTCTGTGCTGTGTCATGTGTGAACAAGGCAATACGTCAAATAAAATCCTGACCTGAGGTAAAAGGGAACGTGAGAAGATCTAAGACAAGGAAGGAGATGGATTTGTCAGGACTGAAGGTTCTTTTTTTTAATGCAGCATCAAAAATCTGTCTTAACCTGAAGAATATCAGCATTTATATAATAGACGGATATTTAAAGACAGGAGTTCTGTCCTTTAAAGCCCTGGGCGCTGAGGCCTCACTATTGACCGTTGACTTGTGATTATCTCCAGACCTCAGAAATACAGGTATCTTAACCAGGAGGCATCTGTCGTCCAGCCTGTGTCATAACAACTGAGTGTCACCCACGTCACAGGGTGTCGCAAAATGACAGCTCCCACTGTGTGCAAAGATGAAGCCTCCGGTGGGGGGGGGGGAAACCCAGGATGGATTGAAATTTCATACTCTCAAGTATATCAAAGTGACTCCTGTCAGCACTGCATCAAAGTGAAGGAACCGGAACTGTTCATTTTTACTGCTGAGCGTTAGACTGTGAAGAGGGATTTGAGGGAAAAGCCACTCAAATGAGCGGCATCATAAATTACATCTGGTGATTTAGAGGGAAAATTATGACAATGACAAAGCATCGGATGTTTGGATTCAGGACAGACGCGTCAAAATGTACAGGGACAGTATTTGGGAGTTGAAGCTGAAAGGTGACTTTAAGGACGAGAGTTGAATGCTTCTCAGGGTTTCATTTTTGTTGTCACTGAAGCTATACATTTATTTTACCTAAGTTTAGAAATTAACAGGAAAATTATTGATTATAAAATTTTATTTGATTAATTTGATTATAAAAAATACTTTTACCGCATCTAAACCAGAGACCTCAAACTTGCAGCCCGTGGGCCATTTGTGGCCCGTGGAGCGATATTTTGTTGCCCCCTACTTGATGTAAAAGTTGAATGTTAGTGTAGCCGTACAAGTACACTAACTGGCCAAAGAAAAGTCACCACCAAAATAAAGGGTCATACACTCGAATGTTTCGTTGGACCGCCTTTAGCTTTGATTACAGCTCGCATTCTCTGTGGGATTGTTTAGATGAGCTTCTGCAATGTCACAAGATTTATTTCCATCCAGTGTTGCATTAATTCTTCACCAAGATCTTGCATTGATGATGGTAGAGTCATCCCAAAGATTGTCAATGGGGTTAAGGTCTGGACTCTGTGGTGGCCAATCCATCTCATGCTCCCTGAACCAGTCTTTCACAATAAGAGCCTGATGAATCCTGGCATTGCCATCTTGGAATATGGCCGTGCCATCAGGGAAGAAAAAATCCATTGATGGAATAACCTGGTCATTCAGTATATTCAGGTAGTCAGCTGACCTCATTCTTTGAACCTAGACCTGACCACCAACGGGAGGCTCGCACCTATTTGCTTAGTTAAATCCAGATGGCAATGTTTTTTTGGCCAAGCAGTGTATTATAGAAGGTTTCTACTGCAAGTCAATGCTGTGGGTGAATATGAGTATTACAAGACTGGTCTGAAGTGTATAGTGGGAAACCGGTTTTATTATTATTATTTCAATTTTCACTTTTTTTTTCTTCTATTTTGAACATTAACTACTAATGTGGCCCTTTGGCGACATGATGGTGGGTCAGTGGCCCTCAACTTATTTGAGTTTGAGACCTCTAAACGGAAGACAAGACAAAAGACAAGACAAAATGGGCTAAAAATAAAACACAAAAAGTTAGTTAATCACCGTTGTACATTTAGACAACATAAAAAAGGAAATTATGATTATAATCAAAAATGTGTAAAATACATTTTGTTAGATATACACTCTTCGGCAGTGCTTCCCAATCTTTTTCTGTTATGCCCCCCCTAGCAAGAAGAAAACAATTTGCGCCCTCCACCCCACCACCCACTCTCCGCCGCAACTATAAATAACAGCATTTGTCTATAAAATAATTCTAGGTACACCTCTGCATAACATCGTATCCTTGTTAACAAAAAGAAAACAAATAAAAAGAGATATAGTTCAACTTACAAGGATGTGCAATTACACTTTATTGTGGTACGGTGGAAAAAAAGCATGTTCCCCAGGGTCAAAATACTAATCATCAGGAAAATATCTGGATAATTCAGATACAATGTATATCTGTGCTTCAACATAAAATTCATTCTGCAATTGACAAATGAGCTGTTTTAAGCATCAAGTTTACATCCAATTGTATAATATCAACAAACGTGTGTGTGTGTGTGTGTGTGTGTGTGTGTGTTCTATGGAGACTAAACAAGAAGCAAAAAGCACAGGATGTCGGAAAATGTTTACTGCACCACATTAAGTGACATGGACAGTTACCGTAGGGCAGACAACATATTTCCTAATAAAGTCTGATTTACCAAGTGTGTTTGTGCTTTAACAGCCCTACAGAAGTTCTGGAGATACAACTTATGCAGCGTTGACAAAAATCAGGGCCTTGAGGGTTTGAAAAAGAAGAAAAAAAAAAATCTGAGATAACCAAAATCAGTTTCTATCTCAGGGCCAGAGTCTGTACTACACTGTGGGCCACTTGTGATTTCACCACGAGCTAGTGTAATGCAACCAGCCATGCATTAGCATTGGCCCTGCAGTGAGAGCAGGCTCTTAGGATCCTGTCAGCCAAACTTATCGTATAACAAATTCGCAGGCGCCCAGACACACACATGCAAATATGAAAAAAAGCAGCTTGTTTGCTAAAGCGAACAGACAGAGAAGCTCCTCTGTGACCCACAAACCCAAACTGCTGTTTCTAACACACACACACAAACATCTTCTTCTCCTTTCGGCTTGGACCTTTTTTTTAGAGATTTCCATGAGGAGTCAACAATTTCCACCTCCCCCTGTCCTCTGTATCATCTATTCTGACTCCAACTACCTCCATGTCCTCCCTCACTGCATCCATCAATCTCCTCTTTGTCTCCTACCTGGTAGCTCCATCTCTGGGGTCATTCTTCTACCAATGTATCCACTGTCCCTCCTCTGAAAATGTCCAAACCCTCTCAATCTGTCTTCTCTAGCTTTCTCTCCAAACCTTCCTGTCTGTGTTGTCCCTCTAATCACCTCATTCCTGATCCTGTCCATCCTTGTCTCTCCTAAAGAGAATCTCAGCATCTTTAACTCCTCCACCTGCAGCCCTGTCTCCTGTCTTCTACCTATTCCTAGTGTCCCTAATCCATCCATCATGGCTGGTCCCACAATTGTCCTGTGGTATGGAAAAAAAAAAAACACCCATACACATGGGTCGGTTTTCACGTCTCCATCCTCCCTCCCCTGGTCAAACACAGACCCTGTTTTTGCAGCAGGCACAGCTCGTCCACACCACATAAAAAGATTGTATCTCCCTGTTAAAGCAGCCGTCCATGTCTCCCTTACCACTTAAAGAGGGGCCTGAGCTAGCACACAAAGTTCAACAACTGTGAAGAAGGAACTATTAAAGAGGACACACAAAGCAGTGACCTTGACTGACAAGTGCTCTTCATCCTGGCCATAAACAGCAGTGGGGCCTGATAAGTGTTCATCGGTGCGGGGAGTAATGACCTATCCGTCAGCAGCGGTTGGGCTGTGTGAGGTAGTATAAATGGAACATACATAATGTACAGCAATAATACCAGCACGCTCACAGCCTAATGTATTATCATTATTCTTGGGGACCAGGGTTTTTTACCCCTCCCCTAACCCTGGGTAGTGTGCCACGGCGAGGCCGGTAAATGCCTCCCGGCCGCGATAATTTCACTCTAATCTTTGTTCCATATTATAATTTTCATGGACAGGAATACACCAGGAAGCAACGGCACATTTCTATCAAGGGCTAAACAGAACACAGGCCATAACCACAGGTTTTATGTGACCCATTCTTAGTGCACCAGTCAATTTATGATAAGAATGGGGAAAGCTGTAAATTAATGTGTGATGGCCCATCTCAAACAACATCATTACGTGCCTGGAGCGGACGGCTCCATCCATGTAAAGCATTTTCATCCTGCTCTCAAGGAGGTCGCTGAATGTTGCACTTAAGGAACTAAACACACATTAAATGTTATCAAAGCATCGAATTAAGTTTTGGGGGGAAAAATATGCAACGCAAGTGGTGTTAAAATGACGTATAACTGTGGGGGTCGCTGCAGTTTACTGCAATAGCTGCAATGATTATTGCAAAGAAAAGTAAACATGGCACAGAGAACCTGCATGTGACATTACCTTCGTTGTTTTAAACTATATATAAAAAAACAGAAATACCTTTATTTGCATACTCATGGAGTTACATTTTCACATTCATAATCTTTTAAAAATGAAAAAAGAAAAAGCAGCACAAACATTTTCTTTTAATTAAATTGCATTAACCCTAACCTCAACCATTCAGGTCAATAAAATAAACGATGAGCTGTTATATTAGATTTTTTATGAGCTTGTGTGTGGACTGCACCAATAAGGGACGGCAATGGACATGATGGAAAATAAACACAGTTCACAGTTCATGTCAAACAGGTGAAATTTTCTCCAAAATGTATTTCTTGTCTTTTCCAGTCCATAAAAAAATGACTTTGCTGATACATTACGTAAGGGTGGATTGTAATAAAGTTGTTACTTTTGTTTGTTTTTTTTAAAATATATATTGTTGAACAAACATTCTTGTCTCATTAAAGATTGGAATCAGATTTAAAATCAGCGACAATGAATTCTGGTAATTGCAAAGAAATACCTTGCAAACAGGTGCAATTTTTTTCTTATTTTAGATTTTTTTTATTCTCAATAAAGCGATGCAGTATCGTGCATTTTTGCATTTTTATGGTGTTTTACTATATAGTGCATATACAGTCATGGAAAAAATGATTAGACCACTCTGCTGTTTTCTTCAATTCCTTGTTCATCTTAATGCCTTGTTCCACTAAAGGTTTATCACCTGGGGGAACAAAGAACAAAAAACCATGCAATGACTAAAAGCACTGTATTTGTCAGTACAATGTTATTGCTAGTGATGTAGGAACGGAAGTGATTTTTGTCACTGTCAATAAAACCATGCAAAATGGCCAGAAATCAGCTCTGAAATTAAACTTAATCATGAGCCTTTTTTGTTGTTATTATATTTGTCCAGATTAATGTAGATTAAGTGGAAGCAGACTTTTAAATGGACAAGAAATTAATGAAAGAGTGGGCTAATCATTTTTTCCATGACTGTATGTATAGGAATTTAGTATTATTTCTGGAAAAACAGACAGATCCATTGTCAGGAAATATTTTTTAGTTTAACAATAATATCTTCATAGAGTTGGACTTCACTTATTAAAGCATTAGCGTTCCAATCATCTCCTGTATGTTAATACAGGCTGATCTTTGATCAGTTCAACCAACCTAGAGTCAGCTGATCTAGAGAAGCCTACGCTAACCCTTCATAATAAGTAACGTAGAAAGCAGCGATGTTACGCTGACCAAACACACGTGGTATTGTCACTGGTGCTGGTGAGGTCCAGTTGAGTGTGTCATTACAGAATGTCCCGCTTTATATTCGTCTCCTTTCTCAGTAACACCACAAAACACCGTTATCAGAAACTCTCCCACATCCTGTGAAGGGTAAAAAAAAAAAAAGAAAAAAAATATCACGTCTCAAAATAAGACGCTAGTGATGGTTGATTCAGTCTGGACCCTACACTGGTTGTGGTGAGAGTAATCATGTAACACCATTAATTAACAGGCATCTCTGAGGCCTCCCACACACATACTGTATCAAAGTCACAGCCAGTGTCCTCGTCCAAAACTCCACATGTCTGCAGGAACCAGGCAGTGTTACTACACCAACTAACATTCTTTTATAACCTACGTACTACGGCATCTTGTTGGCATCCGATGCTTAGAGAGAACAAATGTAATATTGGTTATCATTCAAACACCACACTGATCACATTGTAGTAAACAATAGAATGGTTGGATGACGCCGATATTACTCCCTTCCGTCTTATCTCTTCCAGGTATCCCTATGGAGGGTGAAGGATGCCTCCGGAGCTTGGAGACAGTAATCTCCCCCCGTGGAGGTCAAATCTAACATGGCAGGTTAGTGTCTATGGAGATTGACAGCCTGGAGAAATACTGCTGCCGGGCAACCGCAACGCACTGTGACAGCAAACACCTCCCAGGAAAAAGGCTGGTTACCAAGCCTTCCAGAGCGACTGTCAGAGGGCGACTGTTGTCAGAGCTGCCGCAGACTCCGTGCTGACACACCGTGTCAACCCTTCTCTATCTTCTGTCCATCGTACACGCTCCAACCTCAAACCAACAGATCTTCATCAGAACCAAGGGCAGAACATCTTTACTGTTTCCAAGTCCCTAGCTGTCAAGGGCTCTGAATCAAACCAAGATCTGTCATAGTTGTTCTATATTTTTATGTCTACATCAACAACGGAATATTTATTTATTTTAAACTCCATGGATTTTATCTTTTATTCCAGTAGTTATTACATCCATGAAAAAGGATAAGCACAATGCGTTTCCTGATTATTTTAAATCATATTTTTATCGTTTTATAAACCAATGTGCAACTTTTGAATAGGAAATGCTATGAAAAATAAAATAAGTATTAAATTTAGAGCTATATATTTATTATGATTTAATCATATAGTTACATTCCTGGGCTAATTATAACATACGTATATTTTTCTATAAATTATTATTCGTTAATAAACCAATAATTTCAATAAGGAGCCTTTGTCTTTTTTCAAATCTTTAAAATTTTTTGGTTAAATCAAAGTTTTTCTGCTAAACCCAACAGTAGGTCATTCTAGATTACTTTCATTTTTACCCTATTTATGTCACATGCTTATTTATTTACTGCGTTTCTGGAGGAAACTCGATGCAGTTCCAACAGCGGTGCACTAATTGCATGAAATATGTTATCTTACAGGCCTTTGCTGTCTGCCTTTCATAAACAAAGGTTGACAGATCATGCCCTAAACCGGTGACCCTGCTGTGAGCATATGCACTAATGCAAGGTCACGCTAGAGACTGGCCACATGAGGAGAGAACAGCCAACACAGATGCAAACTAACTGATGGACCCATTATTTCCTAGTGTAATGTGTCAGGGTGTAAAACAGGTCCTGGTTTTCATCAGCAGTTGTGATAAAAGATGCATCTATGACACGGAGGATTTTCATTTATTTTTGGGTGGAGAGGAGAGACATGATGAAGGGATATGCCAAAAATCTGCTGTACACACTCAAAGTCAAGGAGGCTTTGTTGGCTCCCTCAGTGCTCAGCTGTGTGCACAACCATAGCAACCCCTGATTTTCATAATGGCAGTTAGCCATCTTTAAATCACAGATCTGCACACAATACCAGGCATAAACAACAGTGACTGTCACATTTAACAACCAGACCCACTATAATAACTTCAAAACAAACCAGAGAATGAGTGGGTATACTGATGAAGACAGCTTAGAATTAACAGTAATAAAAAAGTTATTACATTCACGTTTAATCTTTATCTCCCCGTAAATATTGTCATTGAACTAAGGAAAATAAATACAGCATTGAATTTTCAACCTATTACCGTAATTTCTAAAAGCTGGACATAACTGCAAGTTCACTTTTGTTTTGATATGACGCTTAACAGGCTTAAAACTATAAGAGAAACAAACTTGAAACCTGTTATTTCTGCAAATCTGATAATTATATCCAGATGAATTCTCAAACTTCAACATGGACATGTACCATTGGGAGATAATGGACATCTCACTCCATCTAAAATCATGGAAAAAATGATGTTATTGTTAGCAATGTTATTGCTAGTGATGTAGGAACGGAAGTGATTTTTGTCACTGTCAATAAAACCATGCAAAATGGCCAGAAATCAGCTCTGAAATTAAACTGAA